>LZPO01066919.1:0-13649 GCA_001675575.1 Neotoma lepida
TTTCTCAGGGAACACTTCCTATAGGTCTCAAGGGAGGGTGAGGAGGAAGAACAGAGGAGAGGCAGCATCAGGAGTGACGGAAATGCTTCTCTCCCAGAGATGGGCGGGAACTTGTAGCAGGACCTAGCTGTGAACCACAGTGAGAGCCCAGGCCAGGATACAGGAAGGTACCTGGGTCATATCAGAGTCCCCATTTGCCACATACCCTCTGTCCTTTCCAGGACTGTGACCTTTTATTGTCTTCTTCATTTCATCCCAAGCACAACTTTTTAATCTTCAATACTGAACATAAAATATTTTCCTTTTCTATCACCCTTAGGGATCTTGAAGTCTCACCTCTCTCCCTAATGAAAGCCACCTCCGCGTGTGTTTCTAAGTCTTGCTGTTTATTACTGTTAGACTGTTGGCAAGTTCCTACAGCAGCGGACATGTTGCTACTTATACTTGTACAATAATACGATGCCACTTAGACACAACCCTGTGAGATCATTGGCCTTTGTCTTAGTTTCTTTGCCTGTTGCTGTGATAACATATGCTGACACAAGCAGCTTAAGGAAGGACAGATTTATTTCTGCTCACAGGTCAAGGTCCAGTCATAACAAGGAAGTTAAAGCTGCAGGAAGTGGAAGAATCTGGTCACACTATGTCCACAACCAGGACAAAGAGACCAATGAATGGTGGTGCTCTTCTTACCTTCTCCTTTTTGTGCAGTCTAGGATCCCAGCACAGGGAATGGTGCCACTCACGGTGGGCAGCTCTTTCTGCATCAATTAACCTACTCAACATTATCCATCACAGGCACGCTCAGAGCACAACCTAATCTAGATGATCCCTTAAGGATAGGCTCAGAAATTGGTCTCCTAGGTAATTTTGGCTCTTGTCAAGTTAAAAATTAACACTAACCATTATATCCTACATTACAGAATTACATCATATAGATACAATACTCAATTTTAACACTGTTGTGACTTGGGGCTAGGTCATTCTCCATTGTAGAAAATCGTTCTGTTCATTGTTGGATATCTAGTAGCATCCTTGGTTTTTACCCTCTGGATGTCAACAGCATCCTCCTTTCTATTTGTAACAATCTAGCATGTCTACAAACTCAATATTATTTCCCCAATTTTATGGGAGGATCGAAGAAAGACAGAATGGTACTACAGAAGACCACTGCCCTGGTCGATAATCTCTGAAGCATAACATCTAGAATTGCCTATGTGTCAAACAATACATTTGAAAATCATTGCTCACATTCCATAGCATCTGCTCTTTCACTTTCAATTTGGAAACTTCTTGAAATCACTGTATCTTTCCTCTGTTCAGAGACCTTAACACATATGGCTTGTCCCCTTCTTATTAATTGTCACCCATGTCTCCTGCTGAAGGATGATGGATCAGAGATTCTAAAAGTTAATTTTGTGTATGACACACCATGGCCAGTTCACACCAGTGTTTTCACACCAATGTTACCTATTTTTAGCTGTTGAGAGTGGGATCACTTTTATTTAGTTTATCACAGAGTGACATGTACTTTGGTTCCTATTGGTGGTGAGGATAAAACATGTGCAGCTTTTAGAACTGCAGTCTTCAAGAGGAAATTAGTTTTCCCCTGGGCAGCCTAACATGGTTGTTTGGCTGATGACATCACATCAAACAACCTACAAAGAAACATCTCATTTTAAAAACAAATAGGAGCTATCTATAGGTAACAATGATTTTCAAGTAGGTTGGTCAAGGGGAAAAACATTCTGCTTTTAAACGTCAGCAAGGGAAACTCCCATTTTACCCAGTACCTTGAAGCTGGGCCACTTGCCAAAGTGGAAAGTCTGTGTCATGTTAGTAACTGAGGGATGGGGTTTTGATGAATTTTTAGCCCGTTGAAAATGCCAACCCATTTTTATATGACGCAAACACAGACTCAATTTAAAACATAAAACCTGAAGAAACAGCCT
Organism: Neotoma lepida; assembly: GCA_001675575.1. NCBI lineage: Eukaryota > Metazoa > Chordata > Mammalia > Rodentia > Cricetidae > Neotoma > Neotoma lepida. The sequence continues at coordinate 1,953 of LZPO01066919.1, forward strand.
TAAGACTAGAGAAACAAGGAGATTTCAACCAGGATCTTTAAAATTCCAATCAGATGACATGTAACCTAGCAACAGAGATGCTGGTAAAGGCCACGTACTGAGAATGTGAAGTTTCCCTCTGGAGACGAAGACAGGTCTCCGTGTGTGTGAGTGTCAAGGCTTTCTTGATGTGCTGAAATGGGTCGTATCACTGCTGTTGAAGTTTTGCTAAGAATAATCAGAAAGACTTAAAGTGTCCTAAGAGGAGGGTTTCACAAGGAACAGTGACTGGGCTGCAAGCAGCTGTGACAGCAAGAAAGATGTACTCCAGAAGGCTCTTGGAGAAGATGAGCTGTGTAGGCCTCAGCTAGGGACATATATCTTTCTTTCAGTGAGCATCCTGGGGCACCTCGGATTGTTTCTGAGAGCCAGGACCATGCTGCCCTGCTTCCACTGGGATTGGTAACAAAGCTTATGGAAAATGACAACCAGTGGAGCAAGTGTAGCCCTTTGTTCTCAGACTTCATCATTAAGCCTTGCTCTCTGAGAAGATGCCAATGATCTAAGCATAAAAGGCTTATGTATAACACCGTACATGCTGTTCATCTTAGGGACCAGAAAACATTTTACTTTTTAAGATCCAGGAAGTAAATATTTCATACGTTGAGGGCCGCGTGATCTCTGCTATAACTCTTGAACTCTGCTACCAATATGGCACCACAACAGCTGTAGACAATATATAAAAGAACAGGTGTGGATATTTCCAAGTAAAATATTATTTACAAAATAGATGGTGGACCACATGTAGCTCAAGGCCTACAGCACATTGGCTCCTGATCTTTTTTTACTTATTTATTTTTATGTACAATATGTGTTTTGCCTGTGTTTATGTCTGTATACCACATGTGTGCAGTGTCTGAGGAGGTCAGAAGTGAGCTCTGGAACTATAGTTACAGACCACTGTGAGCCACTCTGTGGGTCCTGGGAATCAAACCCAGATCCTCTGGAAGAACAGCCAGTGCTCTTAACTGCTGAGCCATCAGAAGCCCTGGCTTCTGATCTTGACGGATGACATCACACAGAGACTAACCCTCCCCATCTAAACAGGCTGCTCCTTGCAGCCTCTGGTCTCCAGGGTGGTGCAAGCCCTCTTTGCTCTCTCAGTGCTGCTTCCTGACCTAGCCATCCCATTCTCCACAAGTGGTTTCCATTCTTCTTAGAATATGCAACTAGACCCTCAGTTCCCCAGCTTGCCTAGTACCCAGTGGTTAAAAAGTATAGACACTCAACACAGCTTTCAAAGCTCTCCACTTGTACTGGTGAGTTTTAGTACATTTTCCAAACCTCAGTTCCATCAACATATCAAGCACAGTCCAGTAGCCCCCTTGCTATGCTTCCTTGAAAATAATCCGATAGGGCTGGATTGAAGTTTTCATATTCACCTCGTCTTTTCTCAAGCCTGATCTATATCCATGCTGTCCTAACAGACAGTCCAGCAGAGATAAACTGACACCCTCAATCCCGTAAGGGCCCGTGTCTTGATGGCCATGGTCACTGCTCCACAGCTAGGCTTCCTTTCTTGCATGGGCAGTAGTGCTGATCGCTCACACCCAATAGAGTCACCAAGAAACATCCCACGCAAAGGCCTACTCAGAACAATAATGCAGGACCTGCAGCGATGGGCCCCACGCTTCTCTGTGTTCTAATGTCCCCAGGTGATCCTGCCACGTAGCCAGCATTACACAACCACTCCCAACACCCACACGATCTGCATACTACTCTCAGGATTCACGTCCTACAAAACGGTGCTTCTCATCCTTTGCGCACCCACAGAGGAGCAGGTGACTTTGCTTCTTCAGTGGCTGGGCCTTAGATTCTGCATTAAAACAAGCTCAAGGACTGGGCATGGTAGCGTACACCTTTAACTCCAGCTCTAAGGAGGCAGACGGGAAGACATCTGTGTGTTCAAGCTCGGCTGCTTTACCTAGAAGTTCTAGGCCAGTCAGGGATGCATAGTGATACCCTATCTCAAAGAGATGGGGGGGGATCTCTGGCTGACTCAGCTACTGGTACACCTGAAAATTTGCACTTGAGAACATGAGTGAGTAGCAGGGACTACACCATTTGAAACCAAAGTCATTGCCACTTTTCCAATGTTCTAATTCATGCAATGGGAAAACCAAGCGTCTGAACAGCAATGGGAATAAAAACTTTCTTTGGATTCACAGTAGTCCCAAGACTAGTACCATATGCACACTCTAGTTGCAAGCAGCAGCTTCTCTGGATTCATTTCCTACCCGTGGGAAGCAAAACAGAAAATAACATCAGTTTGCATTTCAGCAGACAGACTTTTTTTTTCCCAGTGGGAATAGTCATATAAAAGAAAGAAAAAAAACCCTCCAGGCTGAGGTTTCCTGCCTAAAGTTCATAAAACCCTGCACGTTTGCCAGAGTTGGCTGTGGAGTACCTTCCAATTGTTTCCACCTAAGAACTGAAGCATCTTCACTGAGGGCTGCATAAAGGGCTACCTACCGGGAGAGCCTTGCAAGGCTGTGCATCTGTGTGACTCAGATCTGCTCCCCAGAACAGCGTGGGCTGACTTTCCAAGCAACACTTCCATATGCCACGGGCAGGAGCTCCTCAGTTCTGGTTTGAATCTCTCTTCTCCCCCTGGACCGTAGCTTTAGGACCTAGGAAACGTTATTTTGCTGTCATTACCCATTTCACCCCTCAGATATCTTCTGCAAATGACAAGAACAGAGGCCCAGAAAGGGCCTTCTTTAATGCAGTGCCTGGTACCTTTGGAACACTGAGTCTTGGCAGTGGGTACCTTTGGAACACTGAGTCTTGGCAGTGGTATTTTACTGGTCCTCCTACATCCCCAAGTGAAATGGCAACACTAGCCTTGTTGTCACTTACCAAAAGAACCTGAATTTCAGCAAGGGGCTCAAAATCCTTGTTCCCTCCAGCTGCCTTTTGGGTGTAGCCTATGAGAAGTATAGCAATTGGGGCTCACCAAGGAATGCAATAATGACCCGTTCACGTGTGCACCTGTAGAGGCAAGAGATCAATCTTGAAGTTGAACTAACCACAGCAGATTTTTCTCCTGCCCTGTGGAAAGGAAGTTCTCCTTGTAATCAGAATTACTTCCTTTTGAGGCCAAGGAAGTAAGAACTAAGGACAAGTAGAGTTCCCTGTGAGCCCTCTGGAGGAACCCAGCCTTCCAGTGGCATCTGCACTTGGCAGGCAACCAAAGCTGGTGAAGGGAAGTGTTCCATAGGTTTTAATATGGATGACAAGCTGCCTGCCTCCTCTAGAGTGTGAAAAGCCTAATGTGCAGGTAGTCCCTGAGCTAAGAGGGACAGAGGAGGTGAGCTAGCTCTGAACTATGCTTCAGTGCAGAACATACCACTTCAGAGTCTGGCCGCTGGGATAGCATCTCTGACAAATGCTGATAAAAACGTTATAGTGCACATAACCCTTGAAATCCCAGTGTCAGCCCTAAAGAACGGCTTCCCGAGATGGCAAGTGGGTGGACTTCCAGAAACACAGATTCAGCTTTCTAACTTTAGCCTGAACTTTTTGGTGCCTCTCAGCGGTACCAGGAAAAACATTCGGTGTGAAGGAGGCTAAAAATAGCAGCTCGAATCAGAATGTGGAATCAGAGGAGTTTCAATCAGCCATGTGTTCCCTTCTCCCTGGCCTCGCTGGGTCACAAGCAGCCATGGGGCAAGAGATTCAGGGCTGGAAGACTTGGGGTTTAGATCAAGAGCAAGGATGAGGAGAGCTGTTGAGACTCCCAGGCCTGATTCTAACCACTTCACATGAGTCAACTGACTGAATGCTCACTCGGTGCTCGGAATACCTCCACATTACAAATAGAGAGATTTAACTCAGAAATATCAAGAAACAAACTCAAGGTCAACCCACTGATCAAACAATAGATCTTGGAAAAGAGACACAAAGTGCTCTTTTCAGAAACAAAAATTAGGCAGCTGGGTCAACGACTTTAACAGAGAGAGGACCTTCCAACACAGAAACTAAGAATTGGGTGCCATAGGGCTGCTATCCATCTCTGATACAAATGAGCAGAGAATTCTTGTCTTGCATTGAGGAGGAAGGAGTTAGAGTTTACATCAGCAAAGAAGGAAAACTTCAGGGCTGAAAATCAAAACCAAAAACAAAACCGGTGTGACACGAGTTCTCATTTATAAAGAGACAATGAGAGCCTGTTAACTCCAAGTAGAGGTGGGGGCTGCTTTCAGAACACTACTTCTTAAAGGTATTAATAGAAGTAATTAAACATGATTGGTGGGGAGAAAGTTGTGTGCTTAATAGAGTTAGATTTCTTGGCTTGACAGGCTCTAAGAACATTTATTATTTTCATGGCTAGAGCTCAAAGCTGAGGCCATCACACACTCTAAGCAAGGAGTCCACTCAAGAGCCATATCTACAGCCTCTTTCAGAACTGTTATATAACTAGTGTGCATACACTGTGGTTCTCTGGCCATAGTAGGTGGTGTTTCCCAAATATATTTGACCAGACCCTATTTCCTCAAATAAACCTGTGGGAAGACTGATGTTTTCCTGAGATGATTGTATGAGGCTCAAGTTGGTCTTCTTGTTCAAAGCTCCATCCATGCACTTGTCATTGACACGCATGTCATTTAGGAGTAGTAAGAAATGCAGAATTTCAGCTCAGCCCCAACTATAGGTTAAGAACCCACCTCCACTCAATAGATCCTGGGGATTTCCGTGTAGATCAAATCTTTAGAAACTCAGTTGTCCTTCAAGCCTTAGGATTCAGTTACCCAGAATTCAATAGAGCAACCACAGCCCTAACGCTAGCTATCTGCTATCCAACAGACCATCACTGTATCTTGAAACATGAATGTTTTATTGCTCACAAATTTTGCTAGTTTCATTTGTTTGGCTGGGAAGGTCTTCTGCTCAACTGACACAGGCTGGGAGCAGTCCCTAGGAGACATTCAGGAGACAGACTGCTAATATTTCAGTCATTTCTGGTGCCTTGGAGCTCCTCCATGTGACTTATCTCCACAGATAGCTTGGGTTTCTCTCCACAATATTCTCAGAGTATTGGACTCTTCCATGACAGAAACAATGGCTGCCTATTCTGTTAGTGCCTGGGCTTGGAAGACCCAAAATACTTCTTTTTGGTTGTTCTATGTATCAGTCAAAAGAGTTCACAAAGCCAATTATATTCACGGATGGTGTTGGTCCACCTCTTGATGAATAAAGTAACATGGGTGAGGTGAGGGGAGCTGGTGACAGTCATCTTTGGACACTGTTTAGCACATTCTTCTTGGGTGGTAGTGGGTAATATACATGAGTTCCCTAAACTCTAACATCTTGAAAAGTACTCTTACATATCCTGGGCTATCTCCTCCTGCAAGGTTCATGGGTATTCCAACACACTCTACAATCCACTCTTATCCATGAAGTAAGTCAGTGCAGGATCTAGGGAGGTGGGTTAGGCCCCATCATTCATCAGTTCCAGTCAATGCTATTTATACCTACCTTGTGCTTGGAACTATTTTACACTGCATAGATAACAATGTATAATGTAGTCACAAGAGACTATTCCCATGACAGCTTCTACATTATAGACATTCAACTAGTAAACACTGGGGGGAAAATGCTATACTTTGTTAAAGTGACAAAGACTCTTGAGAAAATAAAATAGGGTGATATAATTGTGAGTGGCTTTCTAATTTCAATTAGATGGCCTTCTGGAGGGAGTATGATTGAGCTAGAATAGTAGAAAAGAAGGAGGCAGTTATTCAAAAACTGAGGTCAGAGTCCCTAAGAGGATGATAGTAGCAAAGGCCCGGAGGTGGACAAATGTTCTATACACTCAGGGGACAGAAGTAAGGCCACTGTGACTGTCACATATTCCACAAGAAGATAACAGAATGAAACTAGAGAGTGGGCTAGGGATCTTCAGGGGGTTCTTGGGGCCATAGTAAGAAGACAGTGTTATACCCTAACTGGTGGGCCGTAGTAAGAAGATAGTGTTATATCCTAACTGGTGGGAGAGCAACAGACAGCTTAAGACATGACTTAATTTGCCTTCATGCAAGAAGCCTGGCTGTGGGAAAGGCGGACTCAAGGGAGAGGAGAGAGGGAGTGGGGCAGCCACTTGACAAGCATGAACACTCCTCTGCGTAGGAGAAAATGGCAGCCTTTCCCAAGGTGGAGTTCTGAGTTCTGAAGTGCCATGTGGGTACTCCTCTGCTCTCTTGCTGACAAATGGCATCAGCAATCCTCCAGATCCCCGTCATTCCATATAAAGAAATTCTCATCTTACTCCAGGCCCTCTCAGACTAGAACACAGCCATGAGTCTCTAGGGTTTTTCTTTGTTGTTTTCATCTCATTGGGTTTACAAGATAGGGAGTAAAATACGTTTTCCCTGCACATCCTTCTTTTATCTATAAATATGTGACTGTGTGGTACTTCATGTCCTTCCTTCTTCTTCCAAGGTCCTGACTAGAAATTCAAACTGCTCAGAGTTAGGTCTGACCCAAAGCTACTATAGAGGAAGGTAAGCAACACATCCAATCAACTCTGGCAACGAGTAGCACTAGCTGATTAATAGCAAGTGACAGGCTGGGGTGTGGCTCAGTGGTAGAGCCACTTGCCTAACAAGCACAAGACACTGGGTTTGATCCCCAGCAACATACACACACACTCACACACACACACACACACGCATACACACACCATCATTGTCCATGCTTCAAGTATCCCAGCAAGGTCACCTGCCAGCCCTCTAAGACGAAACAGGAAGGGACTGCTCTATGATTGTTTCCGTTCCCTGGAACTCCGTGGACACCTTAGCTGTACCCACCCCAGTCCCACAGGTACTTGGGAGCTGTGACTGAACGAAATGATTGAATTTGTCCTTCTGACGTGGCCCTGGGAAACCTCTCATGAGTTTGGCCTCTAGCTCAGAAAACCAACAACACATCCGAGTTTCTGATTACATTTCTTTACCCANCAATGGATCTGTAACAGATTTTGTTTCTATGCCTTTCTAGTTTCACGTAAGTTTTGAAAGCAGGAGGCAAAAAGCTATTTGCCAAACCTGTCCCAACCTTTTACCCAAAATGCAATCATAATCTCTGCCTCTGGGTCAAATAATGTAACTTTGTATGGTCCTAATGCTTTCAAAATAGAACACTGACCTAGCAGCCACTACAAACTACACCAACCCCAGGTACCCTCAAAAGTTCATAATTTTGTGGTACATGCCTTCATTCTCAACACTGGGGAGACACAGACTGTGAATTTCTNTGAGTTTGAGGCTAGCCTGGTCTACAAACTATGTAGCCAAGGCTACAAAGTGTGACCCTGCCTCAAAAAACATTTTTTAATTCATAATCAGGTGCAGTTTTAAGTATTAGGCCCTAATTGATTAAGAAAATAATTAATGGCATTTGCTCATTAAATGCTAATTGCTTTCTAGTCTGTTGGGTGGACCTTGTGACAAACAGCCTGGCTAAACTATATGACAAGGAAACAGGCCAGGAGAAGAGAAGGGTCAGGAAACACAGCTTATTTCTGTCTCCATGTTGCAGAAGCTCTGCAGAGAGGCAGCTAGGAGGAAAGTAGGTAGCGTGGTACCTCAGCCCCAATGCCCACTGTTCACGTACTCGTGTCAGAAAAGGAGCTTAGTTTCCCGGGGCTCAGCCATGATGGAAAAGCATGGCTTTCCTTCCATCTTGCTCCAAGGAGCTCAGAATAGCAGTCGTGTTTTTAGACAGCGTGCTGAAGAAGTTGTTACCTGTGCACACGGGAATCAGGTTGGTGGCTACTGGGCTGATAGATGAGGACAGGGAAAGAGAAGAGAAAACTGAAATACAGCGAGGAAGATGAAAGAAATAAAGACAAGAAGGAGGAAAGAGGTGAAAGGAAAAAAACAGCAGTCGTCAGGGACGTTAAACATGAAGAGAGGCTGTCAGACTCAGAGTCCCCAACTGGAAGTGTGAACTCATTTCCCCTGTCTTCTTTTAAAACGTTAAGAGACCTTGGGTGAAGTGGAAGAGGCGGGACCTGAAGCTGTCTTTTCTGATTCCCAGGGTCTCTCCCCACCTTTGCCTTGTAACATGGCGATTCTGGTTTGAGTACCCTGACTCCTCATGTAACCAAGCCTCACACAGCACTTCACACTGTGTGGACTGTGTAAATACTCCCTGGCACTCACCCTGGCAGCGGGGACTAGAGNGCTGGGCACAGAGTTAGCACAAAGGTTCTTTCAGGTCCCCAAGTAGATCTCAAGCAGCCAAAGTCAAGGACAAGGGCAACAGCCTTGGTCTGGAGCCTGGCCAAGATCTGCTGTTATTTTCAGTGTGGAACTCCTCTTGGCTTCAGAGTTCTTTCTCTGTGGGATTTTCTCCCCAACAGCTGTTGTGTGGGATGCAGGTGGCTGTGGGAGGAGAGGGAGACTTCTAAAAACAAACAGAAGAATGCTTTACAGGCACCCAGAGCTAATGGCATGGGTACTAATCTAACTAGTGGCAGCTAGCTGAGGAGCTGGGGGAAGGAGACAAGAGAAGGAAGGGGTAATGAAGAAAAAAAGCCTTTATAGGACTCCCCGGAAGAATCCAAAAGAGGAAAGTCTGCAAACATGTCTGGCATAGGAGTTTTTTAAATGTTGGTGAGTTCCCCCTATCATCATCATCATCATCATCATCATCATCATCATCATCATCATCATCTCTCTATTCCTCTCTATTTCTAGCCACAGAGGGAAGGTTTAGATATGCAAAATGAGGTGAAGAAAAGGGAAAACACTAAAACAAATGAAAATGAAAAAAACAAAAAAGAGAATGTGTCAATTATTCTATTGCCCATATGCCCAATTAAAGGAATCCTATTTAGACACTATGGGTATGCCTTTTTTGGAAACTGCTATTTCAAAATTCAAGAACTGATACTGGAACAGTGGCTTACTGAGGTGGGCTTAATCTGCAATATGTATCATACCTATTAGAATGGAAAGCAGAAAGTAGAGTAAGCCAAAGACAAGACAGACAGTCAAGGCTTGTACACTTACCAAGGTAAAGAGCATTNAAATCCACAGGCCAGCAGATTGCACTTGGAGACTTCGGAAGTCCTGGCCTCAGTGACAAAGAGAAGGACTAGAGATGTATATTGAGTTTAAGGCCAGCCTGGGCTACAAAAGACCCCAAACCTCACTTCTGACTTAAATAGATTTNATCCCAAAGATAACAAGCATTTAGCGGTTTTTTTTAAACATCCCCCCAAGACTGCATGCCAGGGAGTTCTTTGTAGTAACTTATCTCTTGTAATAACTACCTCAAGGAACCAGCCCTGTTTTATCATATGATGCTGTGGGATGGTCTTTCTGTATGCTATGAATATGTGTTGCTGCCTTTGGTTATTAAAGAAGCTGCTATAGCCTATAGCAAGACAGAATAGAGCCAGGTGGGGAATCCAAGCAAAGATACAGGGAGAAGGAAGACAGAGTCGGAGGAGACACTGAGTGCTGCCAGGGGAGCAAGATGTAATGGAACACAGGTACTGCCACAGAGCCACGTGACAAAACGTAGATTAATAGAAATTAGTTAATTTAAGATGAAAGAGCTAGCTCACAAGACGCCTGAGCCACAGACCAAACAGTTTGTGATTAATATTAAGCCTCTGAGTGATTATTTTATAAGCTGCTGTGAGCCGGCAGGACACAGGAAAACTTCCAGCTACAATATGTCTTTCACATTGTGGCCCAGGTGATTTGCACACAGAGGCACCCTCAGAGGACTCATTGAAAAGGAAGGCTATTCTCATCAGCTTTCCAGGAAGCCAGCTAGTGACCTCACTCAAGGCATCCTTTGCTCCAAAGCCAGGCTAGCCTTCAGTGTAGCTAAGAATTTCATCTGTTCTCAAAACTGTCCAAGGTTCCCCCAACGCACATAGTTTTAACAAGTCTAATAGCACTGGCTGATACACAGGCCCACCTGCGTGTCAGTCCTGTCCTATTCCATTTCCCTATCATCACCCTCCACTTTTCAGCCTCCACCCAAACTGTCTTCTAATTCCCAGACTCCCCATGCTCCTTCAGCTCTGCATTTTTTTTCTGCTTCTCCAAGTAAGTGCAATAAGATCTCATCCCACAGGTGTGGACACTTGACTTTGAAACCACCCCCAGTAGCTCCTTAGCTGTGTGCCCTATGATGGTAAAATTTTTAACCACTGAGTATTATCTCCTCATTTTTAAATCCTGGGATGATAATATCCACTTCACAGAAGCACAGGACAAATTTGAGTCTTATAAAGGCAGAAAACATGGGAGGTACCTAGTGAGTGTTAGTCTTTCCTCTTCAATATCCTTCAAATGTGTGCACAATAAGTAGAAGAGCCTTCTATCCCCAAAACTGGGAGCAGGTATGGAGACTATCTAAGCAACAGTGAGAGGGAGACACTCTCTGTGTCAGCTATGTCTACCACAGGAGTAGGTGGACCAGAAGACCCCATGTCCTACACACAGAAACCTGGAGTCACAGAGCATAGGTCATTACCGACTATGTAACTATGTCTCTTATTTCATAGACAAGGAAGCAAGGCCTGTGAGAAGCTTAGACTAGACTCCTTCCTTTCTTTTGCTTTTCACTCTTTACCATGACATAAACACAAACTGATTGCCCATTTTACCAACCAGAGCCGTAGGAATGCTCCATGTTGAGACTTCTAGGCTAGAGAGCTTTTTCAAAGCATCTGGTCCTTTGCTTTNTTTCCAGACAGAGACAGGCATTTTCCTCATGCAATGCTACTGGGCTCCTACTAGGTGCTGGGTCTCTACCTACAAGGAGGTTATTAAAATGTCTAACAAATTCCTTCCTTTAAGAGCCAGGCCACACACCTGTGCCCAGTGGACTCGGTCTTCATATCCAATAGATGATCCGTTTCCATGAAGGACAGCCCTGACCCCCCTGCAATGCTCATCACAATTCATTCTCTCCTAAGCAGTCCCCTGGGACACTTGCATACATTTCTTACTGTATTTTATGGTGACTTCCCACACACACACCTACTTGCCTTACCAATTAATGTGAAAATTCTTCAAGGATATCACCCAAGTCTTGGTCAAGTCATTCCTTTGGTCTACCTCCACCTCAGTTCATAGGAGGATATCAGTTCACTTCCCATGTGCTTTATGACAAGCACTGAGGATACTCTGGTGAACAAAACAGACAAGGCTTTAGGCTTCCTGGCATAGGATGGGACAGACACTTGGAGTACCTTATCAGTATATTCATTGGGGTCCTTATGTGTGCTGTGCCCTACATGGGTGCAGTCCCCTAAACCACACAGTGACACTCTCAGCAGCTTACCATGGAGACCATGAGACATCATCTTTCCTTTACATAGATTCCATAATGTTTCCACATAGCAGCTGTGGATCCTTCTGGAGAATAGAGACTTGTTCCATTCCCATGAACATTCAGAGACACTATGTACTTAAAGGAGGCCTCATGAAAACCCTAAAATTTTCAAATTTGGGGGATGGTGTTTCTGGCTCCTAGAAAATGTGGCACTCCCTGGAGGGGTCCTCTCACCCTATTAGCCAGGGATCCCCAGCAGTATTACAGGGTCTACATATAGAGAGAGGCAAAGATGCCAAACACTCATTTTCTTACGTTCACTTGTGAGAAGCAATGCCCCACTGAGGCTCTAGA
>LZPO01066919.1:22274-33275 GCA_001675575.1 Neotoma lepida
TGAAAAATGCATATTACTAGACTGTAATATAGCTCAGTGATACAGCACTTATCTATCATGCGTGAAATCCTGAGTTCAATTCCCAGCATGGGAAGGGGTGAAAGAGAGAATCCTATTCCCATTCCTAAAGACTTAAGTCAGCTTATGATGTGTCTGCATTCCATAGTAGGTAAGTCATTACATTTTAGACCAAACATAGAAAAGGAGAGTGCATGTTACTTGTCTCCCACAGGCCTTAAAAACTAGTCAGGACATGTCAGAGTGGTCTCCAGAAGCCCTTCCTGGAGGGTGGGCTTTGCTCAACCTGTCCCATTGCCTTTCAGGCACAGATAAGGTAGAAAGATGAAACCAGATTAGGGAAAATGTTTTGCTTTCTACCATCTGTTTACCATTTTCAAGCCATCTGTTTCTTCTCATGAAATATTTTGCTTATTAAGGCCCCATAGGGTGGTGATTAGACTTGTGTTCTAGACCCAGAACACCAGAAATTAAATTCTGATTTTCTGACTTATAACCTGATCAAAACACTTAACTCTTTCTGTACCCCAGCCTTATGTAATATTAATATCTGATGAGACACAGGGCATAGCAACCCCAATACGGCTAACNGGTGCCAGAAACACAGCACCCCTAAATATGTTTGTGTTTGTTTGTTTATTTGTTTTGGCTACTTGGTTACTTGCAGATGGTTGTTTTGGGAAACTGCAGACACAGGAGGAGCTGAGAAGTTGTCCCAGTGTACGAGACATTTGAAAGGAGTTTTCTTCCCTGCACCAAGAAGAGAAGCATGGCCACATCCCTAGAGATGTGATCAATGGAGAGACACTGGACNTGGTCCTAGCTGCACAAGCCNCCCCTGCCTTCCTGGCCATTTTCTTTCATCCCAGCCATTTGCCTTTGTCCCACATATTAACAGTACTTGAGTATGAAGCTTNCTTGGTGTGTTCTCTGGAGATTGACTAATTTCTCTGGACCTTCTCCCAAATCTAGTAATGTATACCAGAAAANTTCTATGTGTGTTTCTCTTGTTAATCTGTTTTTTCTTACAGAGAATTCCATTAAGAAAAACAGAAAGAAAATTATGTTTCCTCTCCTATATACTTACTATTATTGCCTTGAGGATTACACTAATTAAAATATGTTATGACATTTTGACCAACACAGATTAAGAATTCAAATAGTAATGATATATTTAGAATTTGAAGCAGAGGCTAGTAAGTGTCTGTTAATCAAAGTGAGTGTTATTATTTTCTTTTCACTTTTGTTTCCTCTGCTACAATCACTACTTAAGATAGGAAAAATGGCATCTTCAGAAAATGGTGCTGGCATAACTGAATGTTGCATGTAGAAGAATGCAAATAGATCCATATCTATCACCCTGCACAAACTCAAGTCCAAGTGGATCAAAGGCCTCAACATAAACCCAGTTACACTGAACCTGATAGAAGAGAAAGTGAGAACTAGCCTTGAAGGCGTTAGAGACTACTTACTGAATATAACACCAGTAGCACAGACACTGAGATCAGCAATTAATAAATGGGACCTCATGAAACTGAAAAGCTTCTATAAGGCAAAGGACACTGTCAATAAGATTCAACAACAGCCTACAGAACAGGAAAAGATCTTCACAACCACACATCTGACAGAGCGCTGATCTCCAAAATATATAAAGAATTCCAGAAACTAGACATCAAAATACCAAATAATCCAATTAAAAAATGGGGTACAGATCTAAANAGAGAATTCTCAACAGAAGAATCTCAAATAGCCAAAATACACTTAAAGAATTGTTCAACATCCTTAGTCATCAGGGAAATGTAAATCAAAATGACTCTGAGATACCACCTTACACCTGTCAGAATGGCTAAGATCAAAAACACTGATGTTAGCTTATGTTGGAGAGGATGTGGAGTAAGGGGAACACTCCTNCACTGCTGGTGGGAGTGCAAACTGGTACAGCCAATTTGTAAATCAATATAGCATTTCTCAGAAAAATGGGAATCAATCTACNTCAAGACGCAGCTATACTAGTCTTGGACATATACCCAAAGGATGATTGATCATACCNCAAGGACACTTGCTCAACTATGTCCATAGCAGCATTATGCATAATAGCCAGAACCTGGAAACAACCTAGATGCCCCTCAACCAAAGAATGGNTAATGAAAATGTGGTACATATACACAATGAAATGTTACTCAGCTATAAAAACAAAGACCTCACGAAATTTGCAGGCAAATGGATAGAACTAGAAAAAAATCATTCTGAGTGAGGTAACCTAGACACAGAAAGACAAACATGGCATGTACTCACTCTTAAGTGGATATTAAGAGTAAAGTACAGGATAACTAACCTACAATTCACAGCCCCAGAGGGGGAGAATAACAAAAGAGACCATTTGATGTGGGGGGACACATTTCTGGGTTAAGGAGNAACCTGATGCCANGGAAACTCCCAGGAATCCACAAAGATGACCCCAGCTAAGACTCCTAGCAATAGTGGAGAAGGGGCCTGAACTGGCCATCTACTGTAATGAGATTGGTGACTACTCTAATTGTCATCAGAGAGTCTTTATCTAGTAATGTAGTGTCGCTGGGTCCTAACAGATCCCTTGGGAGAGAGGCTCAGTGTCAACAACACAGACACTGGAAGTCAGGTGAAAGGCAATAAACAGAAGATTTGTTTATTCAGTAATGGGGAAAGCCTTACATACCCTCTTCTCAGCACCCAGGCTGTGTCCCCATCTGGTGACATTGCATGGCTCTCCGTCATTGGCTGGGCTTGATGATAGCACCTGTTCTTAGGCCCTCAGGCAGACCCCAGGTTGGCTCATAAGGAAGTATGTTATGTGCATGCCTTGGCAACTGGTTTGAGCCAATTTCCTCAACCCTATGGGCCTGTCCTACTGCATATCNAGCCTTTTTTATTTTATTATATGGGTGCTCAGTGGGAGTCGGAGTTCTTTGCTCCAGCCTTGCTGACTCTGCCTCAGGGGGGCTCAGCAACTGGATTGTTCCTGTCTTAGGTTGGCTTGCCAAACAAACTCTTATCCATCATTGACTATCAGCCTTCCCNGAGCAGTCACCCAGGGTGGGGAGGATCAGGCACTAGCCTTTTGAATTTCAGAAAGCCAGGCATGCATAACCTCCTGTGGAGGGCTATGAGTTGGATGTCTAAGAGTAATTAACACTTATAGAGTCACCTTAGCGGCCGCCCATTGTTTCTGGATGTGCTGTAAGAGACACTTAAAAAGGAGAAAGATTAAAAGCACCACCCCATCAATCAAAACATTAGTGAGAATCCAAGAAGGATCAAATAGCCTTTTTATATTGCAAAGATCCACAGTCAAGCACTGGACTGAGCTCCAGGAGTCCTGCTAAAGAAAGGAAGGAGGGATTGTATGAGCCAGGGTAGATCAAGGTCATGATGGAGGAACCCCCAGAGACAGCTGACCTGAGTTAGTGGGAGCACATGGACTCTGGACCAACAGTTAAGGAGCCTGCATGGGACTGAACTAGTCCCTCTGCATGTGTGTGACAGTTGTGTAGCTTGGTCTGATTGTAATGCTCCTAGCAGTGAGATCTATCCCTGGTGCTTAGCTAGCTTTTGGGAACCTGTTCCCCATGCTGGATTAGCTGGCCCAGCCTTTTTGCAGAGGGAGGAGCATGGTCTTACCTCAACTTGATGTGCCATGCTTTGTTCAAGCTCATGGGGGTGCCTGTCCCTTTCTGAATGGAGAAGAAGGAGGAGTGGATGGGGAGGAGGGTAGATAAGAGTTGGGGGGAAGAAACAGGAGGAGAGGAGGGAGGGGAAATTGTGGTCCCATATGTAAAATAAATGAAAAAATGTTAATTAAATAAAGTAAAAGTTTTTTTTTTTTCAAATGATAGGAAGAATGGTGAACTATTCATTTGACTGTCATGGGTACAATACCATGGGTACAACACAGTCACAGCTCTGGGCATATTAGTCTACTACTTGGCTATATCAGTCAAGGCCGCTCACCTTGCGGTCTGCCCATAAGAAGGTCATGGAGGACTAGGGCTGGCTGGTGCAGAACTATATGAGGTGAGGATGTATAGGGGGCCAGCCATGCCTCTGTGACTATGAACTATGTCATCCTAAGGCGTTTACTCTAAATTAGTATAGTGACTAAAGGGATTGCTCTCTGCCCTCTGAAGGTTTGCTGGGACAAACTGGCAAAAATGAAACAAGAGGAAAGGCATGCAAATCTATTAACATGCAGAGGGGGAGAATAGCATTGGAAAATCACAGGAGTGAGATAACTCACTGTGCCCTCAGAAACTTTGTGCTTCTTTTTCTGCAAAGAGCGGGAACAGTAGAGAACATGGACAATTTTAAGGCATATAGGTGATTTTCAGGAAACATTTGTGGCTTTGGAGATTNTTGTTTGAGTGTTTTGTTTATGCTGGGATTGAACCCAGCATCCTGTACATGTTAAGCACACACCCTACCACTGAGCTACATACAATTCCACNTCTCCTTGGGTTCTGACCATGCAATAGCCAGAAGCAGTCTGTTTGGCCAGCAGAACACACAATAGCTTGTAAGTAATTATCTGTGGGATTGAAACATAGAGCAATGGCAGTGACAAAAGTCTGTCCAGCTGTGCTGACAGGAGGCTTCAGTCTTTATTGCTAAGGTAGGAGCTTGAATGTTTTCCAAAGGGACCATAGCTCAGTGTTTTCTTCCTTGGGTGTCTAGACTTTGAACAGGTAAAGATTTGTAGAAAGCCTCTGCCTGCACTGAGAAAAATAAGGGAAGGTAAGGGAGATATTCATTTTGGGATCGGAGTTGAGGTCTGCCAACATGGTAACACACCAGTCTTGGGACAAAGACTTCTGACCCCTAACTTTAGCCTCCGGTAGAATCAAAGGAATGTTTTAATATTGTTTCCCCAGACAAAAATCAAGAGAGTTACTGTTTAAACTGGGGCACAATCCCTTCAGGGAAGAGTTGAGATATATCCCCAAACTGATTTAATCTAAGTACTCTACCCTCCAACCTTTCCTTCCAGATCCCCCACTTAAGTGTATTGTTGTTGTAGGGATACAAAGTCACATGGATATGGAATGAGAAGGGGATGAATCTGGGAGGAGTTGGGGGAAGGGATGGATATGATCAAAATACAATGTACAAAATTTGCAATTAATAAAAATATTTTTTAAAGAAATGGCATCTATCCAACCCAAATCTTTTATCTCAATAAAATGCAAGCAGCACTCACCACAGAACTGACTGTGGTAAAGTGTGCCCTAGAAATGAGATTCGCCTTAGATAATTACCTTCTTGCTGTTTAGAAACCCATGAGACTTACTATGAGCCCTAGGTGGGAACATCGTTAAAACTGCTGAAGCATGTCTTATTGCAGTACACCTTGAGTATGAGCCATTAGACTACCTGGAGGCAATACAGCTAGGTTCTCATCATGGGTCTCCAAGAAGCTGTCTACTTATTAAATGACAAACATTCAAGCTATGATGCCCCGGGTGCTAGAGTCCACAGGGGGTGCCTAAGACTGACCTGCTGGCCACTTGCTACCTGTCTGAGTTGGAATAAATAATGAAAATCCCTTTGAGGTTGAGTTGCTCTTCTGGGACATGGGGAGCAAGATACAGAACTAAACTATCTAGGTTATAACTTTACTTAGCTGTAAGTCCCAGAAAAATCATGACTCAAGAGCTGTATCACGGGAAGTTCCATCACACATAGCAGGAAATGCCGGGGCATGGCCACAGGTGTGCCAAACAGCCAGCCTACCTCTGCTTTGCTAGGTTCTAGCCTCCTCCCTCTGTGTTTGCTTCTTTCNTAACTATTGCAATTCCAGGTAAATGTCAGGTCACCAACAGTAGAGAGGGAAGTCTCTCTTCGTCAATGGGAAAACCTTCATCTTCTTCCAACCATTCTTCCTCTCATCTCTCTCTGACAAGAACTACCTATGTCACTTGATCACTCTGAACTAATCACTTGAAACAGGTGTCATGATGGATATAAAAGACCATTCACAGGTGTCATGATAGGTATAAAAGACCATTCTACCCTTATCCTTGAGCTAACAACAGAACCACCTTCCCTGAGGACAGAGTGATGGGGAGAACAACAGCTTCCTAAGAAAACAAAACTGTCTTAAGAAGAAGATGTGCTGGCCGGTGCACAGGCAGCTAAACACGTCTGTATCACCATATAAAACTCTTGTGATGAACACATAAATGGGTGCAAATGGCCTATAACATCACCCGGCATGTGAGAACAATAGCAACTTGTATTTTGAGGAGTCATAATATTAGTTACTTTCTATAAATTACATAATTTAATTAGTGTTCTGTATGGTAGATATCATTATTATGCCCATTTCAGTTAAGAACACTGAACCACGAGTGGGATAAGTAACTTAATCCAGGCAGAATATACATTCGAACTCAGTCTAACTTACTTCAAAACCCTATTCTCATTCACTGGTTCCCTCTGATTTTCTGTGCTGAAATGAAAATCGATGTTTCATTACTTCACTAATATCAAGAAATATATGCATTTGAGACTTTAGAAAATTAACCCACAAATAAACAAAAGAAGAACATAGGGAAACAGCTGGTGATGGCCTTGGTGGNAGACTGGAAGAAAGACCCCAAGAAAGAGGGAAGCCTTTCTGCACACTCTCTTTCATCAATGAAGAGACTTTGCTCNACTTCTGGTCCCCATCCAACCACTCTTCCCCTCATCTCTCTATGACCAGAACTGACTAATGGGCAAACAAGGAGACTGTAGATTGAGCACCCTTGGGAAATCAACATGGTCTGGACCTTGTGCCACAGTNACTGGGGAGCTGGTAGGACAGCCTGTCCCATCTCTGCAGTAGTTTGTAGTTTTCATAAGACTTGGGCAAAGAGAAATGACTGTGCACCCTGCCCATCAGAGGAATGGAGAAGCAAAGCAGAGGCCCTGACACGTTCACCTCTGGAAGACTTTAAATGCTGCCCCCAGNAACTCAGAGTCCTCCATACTACATCCCCATAGACTTCATGAGTCAGGAAACCATTGCACCAAAGAAGGCCAATCCCATTAGAAAACTCAATCCTTTTCCTAAAATCTTCCTCTATCTCTGACCTATGAACCCCAATCTACAATTAACTCTTAAGAGTTTAACCCTCTTGCCCCTGAGTCAGGGGTATCTCCAGACGCATTTGTTTTGGATGGAGAGTGCTGGTGGCCTCTTCAAAGTCAGAGAACTATGTGTTAGCCCCAGTTTTCATGCCCCTTCTAAGGTCATGNCCCCACNCCTACACTATGCCAGCCCAAGTCATATTCTTGCAAAAGGATTCCCAGTCACAGAACACTAGCAGACCCAGATGGTCTTTCCCAGGGGAGTCTGGGAAAAGAGGGTTTCTCTTTATGTCTCAACTATTTCTGCCACACCAACTTTAATACCAAGAAAGCACCTTCCAGGACGCACTCTGGGCAGGTTTGGGCAGTGATAGTTTTAAACAGAATTGATTCATTACCAACCCATGCAGAACCTTTACTGTTAACAGGGTCTGCATCTTGGTCATTATCATTTACTTTATCTAGTCTGGAAATTTCTAGATGTCTCTGCAATCTGACATTAGACAGGTTAATAAAATAGTCAGTCTGGGAAACATTGGAGTGAAATCAGTGCTGACTGTGGTCATTGCAAGTTCCCCGGACCCAGGACTGAACCTCTGCAGAAAAGTCCACTTGGAAAAGAGTGCTCGATGCTGACAGAGGCTTAAAGAAAAGAAAGACATCTTGCTCATTGTCTGCACACAGTCACTGTTTTGAATGTTAGTTATTTCTTCTTCTTTGCCCTTTCTCCACTATAGAAAATGAAAAGGAGTAAAAAAAAAAAAGTCAAAGCACAGAATATCTGTCTAAGATTTTATGGTATGTGATTATGTCACCAGTTGCTGTGTGACCAATGGTGAGTGTTTTGCCTTCTCTGGATCCTATCTCTTATGTCCACAAACAGAAGCTTGTTTTTTTGTGACAGTTGATACTGACTCTCAACTTAAAAGGGTCTAGAACAATGGTTCTCAATGTTGGTCACAACCTCTTTCAGATCTGCATATCAAATACTTACATTATGATTCATAACAGTAGAAAATTACAAAACAAAATAATTTTATGGTTGAGGGTCACAGCTTTAGGAAGGTTGAGAAGCACAGGTCTAAATCATTTAGGAGACCAATATCTGGGCATATGTGGNAGGAAGTCTATAGACTGGATTAACTGATGTGAGAAGGCCCACCCTAAATGTGAGCAGCCATTGCCTTGGACTGAGAAAATGAGTTGAGGACCATGTTAATCTTTCTCTCTGCTTTCTGACTGTGAATGTGATGGGACCAGCTGCCTGAAGCTCCTGCTACATTGACCTTCCTGCCATGATGGACTAAAATCAAAATAAAACTCCCTTAAGTTATTTTGCAAGATATTTTGTTACTGTGATAAGAAAAAGAACTAATTTTATTTTCAAAATCACTTATATATTAAAATTACATTTAAACATGATTTACTCTCTATATTTCCCAAGCCCTGAGTCATAGGAATTCTCCAAATCCATCAGCTTCCTGCAAGCTCAGACCCATCTCCCTCAACAAGGTGTGGTCCATTCTTAACTTTCAACTTTATCTGCAGGATCCTGCCAGCTTCTGACGTGTTGTGCAATGGCTGCTCTCTGAAAATAAGTACCTACTGACCACTCAGGAAGGAGGTGCAGTGAGGACCCAGAGATAGAGATCTACAAAAGTCCCAGCAGCCAGACACAACCAGACAGTCTAAGGTCCAATCAGAGCAACTACGAGCAAACAAGCCAATAGAATAGAATGTAGTGTCAGCTGGTCTTGAGATTTGTAAAGTGTGGCCCTATGAGATGGGAAGGTTCCTCAGAGGCACTGGTGCAGACAGGGTGGGGAGACAGAAATAAATGGGCCAACTCCACTCTANNAGAATGGGTCCACCTCTGACTCACACATTCCCATGTTTCTGCAGGAAGTGTTTACTGCCTAGAAAGAAATGCTCTAAAGGTCACCAGTGTTGTCTTCCCTTCCTCAGAATGAATCCTGCACACTTCCANTAAGTTCTTCAAAGAAAATCATTCTAGAGCTATGAAAGCTTCAAGAGCATCACCCCGCTGCACTTCACAGTGAAGGAAACAGGAATCATAGGCAAGAAAGAGAAGTGGCTGAAGGTGCACCGTNTNCCCAGACATGGAACACTGGGAAGTCCCAGAAAGTGAGGAAGAAAGGCGCTTACTTAGGAAAATGTTCACAATAGATTGCTAAGTGGAACACAACACACACACATTTGTTCTGGAGCTAATTGTCTCCATCTATGTCATTGAAGGGCATTCTTGGAGTGCCTAACTGGGGCACCATTCTGTCCACAATGGTCAGCAGTTGACCTGTGGCATTGGCCTGGCCCTTTTCTCATCTGCCAGCTCTCTTTCCTGCATGACATCTCCTGCTGCTGCTGCTGCTGCTGCTGCTGCTGCTGCTGCTGCCGCTGCCGCCGCTGTCGTTGTCGCTGCTGCTGCTGCATGTAAAATACCTCCATGCTATAGTGCCACCTCCCTACCTCCATTTCTGGTACACCAGAACTGCAGGATTCTTGACTGGTGACTCTGAGCCACATCTTTTTTTTCTGATCCTGAACTGTTCATGAATGAACCCAGAGTCTCATCTCCTTCTTCGAATGGTTTCTTCCATTTCTGGCCATCAACTTCTGTCTAACAGGCATCAAATCCTGTTCATCAGCACGAAGGGAACTTCTTCCTCTCTGCTTTTGTTTTCCTCTCCCACCTGAAAAACAACAACAACAACAACAAACTTCTCACTATTCTTCACTAAGCACTTGTGTAAGTGTAAATACCTCTACTTGGTATTGCATAACCAATAAGGGAATGTGTCTTGGGGTTGGAAAGATATAATAGACAGATAACAGACCTCTAAAAGTGATATATGACAGCATATATGACCACAGAGGTAGAAGTTGGATTCTGCTTATGGAGCTGGCAAAAGGAATGATAGCCACAAGAAGCCAGCAGTTTCCTTCCTTCAGTCCAAGAACTGCCAGTGGCCAAAAGGGTCAAACAATCTGTTTCTCTCCTGCAGTCACTGGTGGGGAGCACTGNTTCTCTCCTGCAGTCACTGGTGGGGAGCACTGCTTCTCTCCTGCAGTCACTGGTGGGGAGCACTGNTTCTCTCCTGCAGTCACTGGTGGGGAGCACTGNTTCTCTCCTGCAGTCACTGGTGGGGAGCACTGNTTCTCTCCTGCAGTCACTGGTGGGGAGCACTGCTTCTCTCCTGCAGTCACTGGTGGGGAGCACTGCTTCTCTCCTGTAGTCACTGGTGAGGAGCATTGTTGGCTGTCTTAATCCTTGCTCTACAGTGCACATTTCAGCTTCCAAGCTCTGAATCAGCAAAGCAACATATTTGTATTGTTTTAAATCATGCAATTTGGGGTACCGTGTTATCACACTTAGGAAACTCATCCAAAAGGTAAGATGTTCATTCTGGGAACAGCCAACCTGACCCATTGTTAATGACTAGGATGGCATTAAGAATGACTTTTCCTTAACTATATTTTCTGTCTTTAGTCAAATGAACACAGAGTAACTTTTGTAATAAAATGAAACATTCTCAAAAAGAAAATCCTAGTGAAGCATTATAGGAAGGTCCTGGAAGGGAGATGGGCTGGAATGTATAGAGGTCCTGGAAAGGTGGTGGGCTGCAATCACACCTATAGCTTAGTGGGGGATGGGACTGAGTCAAAGGAGACAGGCATGGGATCTGAAATACTGCCTTGGTGTCCGGGGAGTCTAAAGATATGATTAGGACAGCACTTGGGAATATTAGCACTCCCAAAATATAGACAGAGAATGAATCTAGAAGTGAGCAAGCACAGAAAGAAATTAAAAAAAAAAACTAAAAAGGAGCCAAGGATGGTGCCTGTAAGACCAACATTGGA
>LZPO01066919.1:38111-54668 GCA_001675575.1 Neotoma lepida
GTGGATGGAGGGCTCCCCTCTCCTGGGTTCACAGTGGATGGAGGGCTCCCCTCTCCTGGGTTCACAGTGGATGGAGGGCTCCCCTCTCCTGGGTGTCAGATCTGAGTCAGAAGCTGCAAGCAGGACATACAGAGGATCAAGGAGGAAGATACTGAGTGCGCTAAGTTTAGACCATTGTGGTAAAGAATGGTCTTGACTGAAGACATAAGGAGACAAAAGAAAGAAAATTCTAGATAAGTATTAATTTTTAACTGGACCTGGTCAAGCCAAGTATCTGAAATTGTGCTAGCACCTCAAAAAAAAAAAAAGAAAGAAAGAAAGAAAAGAAAAGAAAAAGAAAAAAATTCATACCTGTTTAAAGTGGATTTTGAAACCCAGACCACAATTCTAGTAACAACTTGGTCATAAAAATAAATTATATGCATGCATATGTGCTCTCTCTCTCTCTCTCTCTCTGTCCCCTTTGTGTGTGCGAGTGATGAGGGTGGATGTGGGTGTATGGGTATGTTAGTGCAAGTGCTAAAATTCTGTTACAGAAACAGTTTAAAATGTAAAACTTCTTGAGTTGTTATTAGAAAGACCCAAGGACTAACACCCAAGTCACTTCATCTTAAGAATTTCCCTTTTCCTGCTGGAATAGACCAAAGCCTTCAAGAAAAGAACCATGGGGAAGAGATGGTAACAACAATATGTTTCTGGTCCAACCTGATTTTTAAAATGGAGAGAGAGGAAGGGGCGTGGAGAGAAAGAGAGACAGCGACAGAGAGCATGCACTGTCCCTGTCCTGTAAAAACTAGCATGACCCCAACCAACACGTCAACAGCATACTGAGAGCACTTCTACTTTCACTTTTCAAACAATGTGAAAGCGAAAACTTGGTGGCAAGGCCAAAAGAAGTGATTCTTCTTAGCTATTGTAGAGATGCTTGGATCTTGAGACAGAGCAAGGAACAGTTTGTAAGTGAGCCAAGATTCTGGTCTCCATGATGCTCAGGCAGAAACTTCTAGTTGATAAGACAGTTGAGAAGTTAGCACTTTCCTGGGATCTCCAACCAACTGTTTAAACCTCGTTACTTATCCCTTTTCCTTATGAAGTACTTCTGAATGACTAGTCACCCACAAGCTCAAATGCCTGGGATACAGAATCTAAGCTGTCATGAGTGAACGCCATAGCAGAGGGGTGGTTAGATTGTGTCCCAGATTTGCTTCTCACAGGCTGTGCTCATATGAGTGACGTGGCCCCCTAAGCCTTAAGTTCCTCAACTACAAAGCAGGGACCATGACAACTGAAAATCAACAGTGTTTTGTGAGGATGAGTGAGGTCATAGACATGCCTTCCTCAGAACAGCTTCTGATGTGCAGGAGTCATTCCCTCATGGGGGCGAGGGAAAGAGAAAAGCAGGAGACACAATTAAATATTTAAAATAAATTATTAATAAGTAAACACTTATTTTAAAATATTCTACTCCATCATAGCACCCAAGTCAGTACAAATTAGCGCACAGCCAACCTTTGTGGTTTATTTGTTTGGTTGATTTTACCTGATGGTGTAGGTGACTTTCCTCAGTACACCAGGATTGCCATGTCCTTTCTGGTTGGCCCTCTGGTATAACAGCTCGTGTGTGACATGGAACAACAGAGACATACGCACGATCCAGGACAAGCGCTTAAGAGTTGACGTGCCAGCAGGTAGTGGTGGTGTAGCTATGACTCTTTGTGAGAATCTCTAGTATTTAATGACTTTTTTGGCCTCAAAGTGATGGGTTCTTTGTTTATATATTGCCAAGGTCTCACTATGTACCCCAAGCTGGCCTCAAACTCACTATCCTCCTACCTCAATCTTTTGAGTGTTGGGATTTTTTAAAAATATATTTTATTTTTAAAGAGCAATTTTTAGGTTCAAAGCAAAATTGTGTTGAACACAATCCTTTCTTCTCCGCATGTGTACAGCATCCCCCTCCAAACAGTGCATGTGTGACAAATGATGAACCTAGGTCATTATCCCCCAGAGGTCATGGTTTGCGTCAGAATTCTGTAAGTTTGAATGACTATTCGATGTCTAGTGTCTCCACACACATCACAGTGTCTTACAAAATAGATTCATTGTCCTAAAATGTCTGTGCTACAGCCCATATTTTAAAGAAGACACAAGGCAGGTTTGTGGGTGCTGGCCTGTCATCCTAAGATTTGAGAGATGATAGTAGGGAGACAATAAGTTTAAGGCCTATATTNAATTCAAGGCCAGCCTGGGCTTATGAGACCGTGTCTCAAAAAAAGATAAATAAATAAAACCATAAAAGTAAAAAAGAGTGTGTGTTTTTGCCCCCCCCCATATCCCACTAACTGCTCTTTATTTCTCCTTCCTGTGAGTCCAAGGGGACCAGAAAGTGGCTCCTCTCTAAGCTCACTAATGACAACTCCTCTGAGGCGAAGAGAGAGCACCTAATCTTCCAGGAAGGAGCAAGTCTAACTGCCAGGGGTTCCGGTCCAAGGACCCAAAGCAATCACAGCACCCACAAAAAGTGTTCCAATTTCACTACTTTTATAAACGGACAAAATGCATAGTTAGGGCTGGATAGATAACTCAGCGAGTCAAGTATTTGCTGCCCAAGCATGAGGACCTGAGTTCAAACCCCTAGGACCCTCAGGAAGATTGTGAGTCTTTGTATTTAGTCCCAGCCCCTCTCTAGTGCAGATGAGAGATAAAGACTGGTGAATTCCTGGAAGATCAGGAGCCAGCTAACTCAGTTTACACAACAGTGAACAACAAAGAGACCCTGTCTCAAATAAGGTGGAAAGGAAGGACTGACAAGCAAGGTTTTTCTCTGACCTCCACATGCATACAGAACTCTTGTACTCACACACAAGAGCATACACATCACACATGCATCCACACATGTCATACACACACACACACACACACACACAGAGAGGGAGAGAGAGAGAGAGAGAGAGAGAGAGAGAGAGAGAGAAACAAGACTATTAATAATGAGCACAAACTGGATTATATTCACCTTTATGCCAATGTAATTACAAAATGTGGTTTTGAATTTTTATGGAAAAAATGAGAATGCTGAGTTTGGAGAGACTTTAGGAGGGGGGTCTTAAGATAAACAAATTGGTGATGTTATCTCCTACTTTGCCTCTACTCTTCCATTTTCTTCCTCTTGCCATTACCAGGCAAAAGCCGCAGCAACACTGAGTTCTACAAGGATTTCTTTTTAAACAACTACCAGCATTGATTACACAGAACTTGTTTATTTCGTGTGCCCATCATAAGCCTCTCCCAGATTTTTCACACCCCCATCCCAGATACAAACTAACAATGTCACAGCAACTAACAGCACAGTGGGGGTCACACCTGCATGGGCCAAATTAAGATCTGGCCTGGGTAGCTCTCCTCAGGGAGTAGATCTCACTTCAGAGGCT
Organism: Neotoma lepida; assembly: GCA_001675575.1. Taxonomy (NCBI): domain Eukaryota; kingdom Metazoa; phylum Chordata; class Mammalia; order Rodentia; family Cricetidae; genus Neotoma; species Neotoma lepida. Next base: position 41,540 of record LZPO01066919.1, read on the forward strand.
CCTGGGAATCACACACAGCAGCAGAGATCACACTTCTCACAGCCAATGGCAGTGTCTTTAGCTGATTAACGAGCAAGATTAATGACTGAACGCTTAGTCCTCACCTGGCCAAGTGCTGGTCTCCATCCACACTGGGAAGCTCTAATGAAGACTTCTCTAGCATTCTCTATCTAAAACAACGTGGAGATGAAAAAAATTAAAGAAATAAAACAAACAAAAAAGGTAGTGTTTCCTTTTACATTGAATTGTATGTGTGTGTGTGGGGGGGGTTTGATATTGAGAAGTTATTTCCAGCAAAATGCTTGAGCCTGTTGCACACTAGGCAGTCACGCAGACTAGTCTTGATTCATTCTTGCAACAAACTGTAGCTACCGTTCAGCATTTTTGCCTCCCTGAACAATGCAGTTCTGATGTGCACAGACCAGCCTTGCATTGACTCTATTACTTGTAGAACACTCATTATGTATGAAGAACACAGGTACCTACTCCATGATAACTGCCCTCACTCAGTTTGCTTTCTACTTCTAAAGCCAGACGGCTCGAAAGAAGCAGACATGGAAAAGTGATCATCCAAACCCAAGGTGTATTTTCATGGGAATATTGTCTGCCCTTAGGACTGTCATGCTCTGTTTTCATGACAGTGAATGGGACTGAAAAATAACAACAACAACAACGACTTCTCAAGCCTATACAGGATAGGTCCACTTGGGCACAGGCACAGTGGGATTGGCCATTAGAGTGCTAATGTCAAAATCCAGTAGTAAAATCATTTGTATTTGGGTGTGAAACTGACTCCTTCAGGTTTCGTTGAGTAAGCAAGACAATGAGCAGTGTGGGGGAATGGCTCTGAGTCAGGGGGTTACTGTCCAAGCATTACAACCTGAATTTTGGTCCCCACCGTCCTAGTAAAAGTTGTGCAGAGGCGCACATGTACCTGCATGCCTAGTGCTTTAGGGTGCCCTTTGGAGGACCCAGGAACTCTCTGGCCAAAAATAAAAGCAGCAGGGAGACTCTGGCTTGAGGGAACAAGGCAGAGGGGGATACAGCAGGACACCTGACATCCTCTTCTGGTCACACACACACACACACACACACACACACACACACACACACACACACACAAGAGTGGCTTCCACTTAAAGGAAAAATTCCCTTACGGAGCTTAAGGATACACCCACTGATAAACCCGGTCTGAGAAATTTCTCCCCACGTTAATTTGCAATGCTTTTCTCTGCTGTTCACGTGCAAGTTGGTCTACAAATTGCCAAGAGTTTTCGTTTCAATACTGTGTCTATCATGTACTTTTTTGAATACATATTGAGTTGAGCAGTTTGGGGTTTTCTTTTTTGTTTTGTTTTGTTTTGTTTTTACCCAGAAAACCACATCCTTGGCTGATCCTGGCCACTCAAATCTTTCTATAAACTGTTTTTTGCCAGCTTTTGCTCGTGTACCTTTGCAGGTGTTAAGTGATTAAGCAGAACGAGTTCAGTGAGGTATACATTACGAGCTTTAAAAAGGGTGTTTATGTGACTGAACTGGTTTAACTCTGGAACCATTGCTGTTAGAGTGTACTGTGAGGCTCTGGAAAGAGACCCGGTGCGGAATTTTAATCACTGCAGCCCTCTTTTCAGTCTCAGTTGTCCCAGGCACCCAGTGGCAAACCCGAGGGTGTGTGCTAATTGAATCACACCCAACTGGGAGGGAGGATGGAAGCAACTGGAGAAGACTCTTGGAGATGCAGAACCTCCCACCTAGCCTTTGCCAAAGCCAGAAGAAGCAGACGGATCCGTGTGTGTGTGTGTGTGTGTGTGTGTGTGTGTGTGTGTGTGTATGTGTATATGAGTGTATGTTTGTGTATGTGTATGTATATGTGTGTGTGTGTATTTGTGTGTATGTGTATATGAGTGTATGTTTGTGTATGTGCATGTATATATGTGTGTGTATATGTGTGTGTATGTGTGTGTGTGTGTATGTGTGTGTGTGTGTGTGTGTGGTCCCCGGATACTGTGATTCAGCACTGGCTCTCCCTAACCTCTGCAGAATCCCCCACCCCACCCCTTTATCCTCCTCTCCCTTCTGGTTCAGGACACTGTTCCTGACCCTTTGTGTCATTAGCCCAGATCTTTCTTCCTTCCTCAGCCAACAAGTGGAGTAGGTGTCCATGGGCGTGAACACAGCGCTTGGCAGAGCACTGGAACATCCACTCTGGCAGTACCCACCCTGGGTATAGAGGAAGCAGTCAAAGCACAGAGGAAGTAGTCAAAGTCACATCCGGGGCAAAGTTCATGCTGTAGGCTCTGATTCTTTGAAACTCTTTTGAACTCATTTTTATGAACAGGCTTAGAAAATATATTAACTTACTCGAGTCACTTCACTGAGACATCTTAGGGATGAGAGCCAAATTCAGTCGGACTCTCAACTCATACTTTTAACCAGTGAATTCATTCATTGGTAAGAAAAGGTGATACTGTTTACTACTTGAACAAAGTGGATTTACTGTATTAATATCATGAGAGGCACTTCTCCCACATCCTCATACCTGTTCCTCTACAGAGGTGTGTGTGCCTGCTACAGCAGAAATCAGGTCCCAGCCCTCCTCTCTTCTTTCCCTCCAGGAAGTTCTCTTTCTCCAGAAACAGACATCATGAGACTTTTTCTATGGTATGATATGCTATGGTATGGTATGCTATGCTATACTATGGTATGGTATCATAGCATATATAGTATTCTATTCTATGCAGTGTATTGTGTTATCATGTGTTTATCATGTTAGCATTCTATAAGATACTGAAATCAAAGCTGAGACTATTTAGAGACACTGTTTCTGCCTATGTGCTCTGTGGGGTAAATAAATACAATTTGCCAGACTCTGGTAAAGAAATTCACAGAATCAGACAGCAATCTTCAAAGCAGCTAAAAATAAGAACGGGTTTCCACATTTAGGATCTGACTTGGAGTGAGTGGTCTAACATAACACGATGTAATGGCCTTCCTAAAACCTCCATTGAAAACTTGGGAATAGATCAATTGGTAGAATGATTGTCTAGCTTGATTGAGCTCTGGAAAAACCAGCACTGCATAAACCAGGTATTTCAGTTGGTGCTTATAATAAACTATAAACTATAATAACAAACTATAAACTCTGGAGATGGAGGCAGGAGGATCAGAAGTTCAAAGTTCAAGGTCATCCTCAGCTACATAGCAAATTTAAGGCCAGTTTGGGCTACACAGGATCTATTTAAGTACAAACAAACAAACAGAACCACTTCTTTGGAGAAGACGCCTCAGCACAGTAGCTCCCCAAGCCATCCTCCAGACGGAGACTCACTGACAGGCCTCCAGTGTACACAAGGACCATGTCCAACTCTAAGCCCAGGTCTGAAAGACAGAAGCAAAGAAGCACCGCTCACATAGAGACACCCTCCTAGCCTTGGTCTGCAGTGAGCCAGAGCAGACAATGTACTATACTTACAAACCTGTGGGTCTGCAAGTGACAACGTGCAGAGTGAGACACTTTGGAGCACTCAGCTCTAAATCCAATCTTTTTTTATCAAAGTCCTCCTTTCAAGACTCATCTATGTGAAAGAGGTGAAAAGATTCTAAGAACCAGAGATAGGGATGGCTCCAAAGAAAGAGTGTCTTCCAGACACAGCAAAGCTAATTCACATATGAACCTATGGAGACTCTGACAGTGCACATAAGACCTACACAAGTCCAAGCCAGAGAAAATCTCAGGACAGAGAAGGGAAAGTGGGTACAAACACCTACCCCAACCAAGAAGCTATTTGCAATTGATACCTCCCGGGAGACGGAAAAGCAGTTTTCGACAGTAGAGTGCACTGATTATAATAACCACACTCTAGACTCTAGAGCAGGCCCCAAGCTCAGGAGTAGACGGCCAACACAAAAACAAACACCATGGTTTTTGTGTGCTTCTTTGTTTTGTTATTTCTTGTCATTGTGGTTTGTTTTGTTTTGTTTAATGGAGAGAAAGGACATGAATTTAGGTGGGTACGGTGTGGGAGGCTGTAGAATGAGTTAGGGGAGGGGAAAGAATATGATCAAAATATATTGTATGAAAAAAATTAAGAAGCCAATAAATAAAATAAAAACCCATGGGTCGGGGGCTAGAGCAATGGCTCAGTGGTTAAGAGCACTTACTACTCTTGCAGAGGACCTGAGTTTGGTTCCTAGCACCCACATAATGGCTCACAAGTGCATATAACTAGTTCCATGGGCTCCAACACCCTCTTCTCCTCTGAGGACACCAGGCAGGCATATGGTGCATAAACATAAACACAAGCAAATAAATAAATAATAAACAAACTGTAAAACAACCATCATAATCACACAAATAATGAGGCTAAGTATCCCTGCCTCCAGGACAGAACTGTGGTCAGCAAAGCATGCCACAACCTGACTCCATTCTACTCTCCATCTCTTCACTTGTCTTACGGGTCCATGAGCTTTTGACTGGGACATGGGACCATGCGGAGGAAGCCTCCACTGGGACACTTCCATGTATCTCCATGAGGGTAGAGGTATCTTGGCACTGAATTGGCAGTCCCTGGACAGGAGAGAGTTCAAATCACAGCATATGTACATAATCATTTATTTGCTGACTTGGTTACTGTCCACGTGCTAGACATGTGAGCTCACGAACACAGGACCTTGTCTGTCTTGTTCTCTCCCAGACTCTCAGTAGCAAGAACAGCATGTGACACTAGGCAGGCCTCTAATTACATCTTAAAAGGGTTATTAAGTCTTAGACAATGCCATGTAGGTTCCCCAAGCAGGGCCGGTCATCAGGTCAGGTCTGAAGAGAGGTGTGTACACCCTGTATCCATGTCTGCCGTCTAAGGTGACCTGGTTTTCTAGATAACCTGGGTATAACTCCACGTGTGTGTTTACCAGGTAAGGAGAGGCGGGAGGCAGCAGCGAGCAAAAAAGTAAATGCATTGCCTCACAGGATACAGCAAGGAGCAGTTATCAGGAATGAGCAGAGTTCAACCTAAGAAGTCAGGTACCAGACAGGAGGGTCCAGCCGTGAGGGTGCACGAGGTTATGATGTCCAAACCTTATTTTCTAGGTAATGGGGAATTCCTAAAGTCTGGAAGCTGAGAAATAGCACAGTAATATAACCATGGGAAGAACCTAAAAAAAAAATCAGAGAAAGGAAATCTCAAAATTAGGAAGGCCAGTTCCAAGTCTGTGACATATGTCCTGGTGAGGGATGATGGAAAACATGCTGTTTGTGGTTTGGGAGACAGAGAGGAAGTGACAATAAAAGGGAGTAATGGAAAGAAATGTGACTCTATTAGCTGCTAAGTGTGGATACTCAAGAGTCCTATGGGTCTTGTTGAAGCCAAGGAAGAAAATGAGAACACCTCACTGAAGTGCAGATCATAGAAAAAAGCCAATGGAAGGCAAACCATTTTTCCCAGGAAAAATATATCCAAAAATGTGGATACGATTGCAAAGGAGTCACACACTAAGTCCCTCATCTGAGTAAGAGGTCTATGGACCTTCGTTAGGAACTCCTCAGTAAGATGAGGAAGAATGACCTAGCAGAGGCTGGGAAGAAAGACCGAATTCATCCTAACTGCCACAGAGGCATTGATAGTACCAGATGGGAAAGGCAGAAGCAGCAGCAAAAAGGCAAGATGGAGGTACAAAAAGAACAGACTCTTGGTCTCCAGTTAGAAGTGGTCCGAGTGCCCAGGAGACTAGCACATGGCAGAAGATGAAGAGGGAGATGGGGCAGGCATGATTTTTAGGAGGTTAGGGAAGGCAGGTTGCTCGGGTAGTAGACAGAGGAAACTCATGGGAGGTCTCAGGTGAGTGCTTTCTTGAGCTGCCATAGGTATTCCATCCTTATGAAAAAAGGTGAGGTCCTCACTTCAGTTTCATCCAGGACTGCACTCACTGGCACGAGCCTGCACACTGCTGACCTCATCCTGCATGACCCTGAGGCATCCATCACCTAATAAGGCCCAAGAGCATCTTCAGGAGAAACTTCTTCCCCGTGTCTGCGACAAGAACTGCAGATTTCTGAAACACTTTGGGGTGGGGGCGGGGTCTTCCATATGTGAGGAAGTGAATTTTAGAGCAGCCCTCCCTCTTGGGCTTGACTGGCCCACTTGAAGCAGGTGTATATTAGATTCTGTTTTCAAAATGTGTAAGTATATATTGGCACATGATTTTTAGAATAATGTTCATTTCTGACCCCATTTTATCAGCCTTATCCCCCTCTCCCTCCCCCACTATACATACACACATAACTTATGTTTACTTATTTTTGTAGGTTATATATTCTTGTAAATGATCCTCAGTTCTTTTCTAGGACAACATGGCACATAAACGTGAGGAAATATATGAGATATAGCAAAAGGAGTTCGTAAAGTCCAGAACTTTGTGGCTGGGAAGATTATGGGCTGTGACAACGATAAGGAGTGTGTTATTAGGCCAGTCCAACAGGGACTTAAAGGCGCCAGGCAGATCTCAGTCAGGGCCACTTCTCTTTTCTGGTTACTGGCTATGAGACCTGATCTTTGAATCTTAAGTAGTGACCTCTTTGCATTTAGAGGGGTGGCTTAAATGTGTGGGAAGCAGGTAGCTCAGCACTGGATCAGCATTAGCTGCTGTTGTTACTAACATCATCATGCCCCAGACAAGTAGTAGGTAGGGCTCCCCTCTTGGCCAAATCTGCTGTCACACTCGCACGGTCAGAAAGCCCCCTCCCCCAACCTTCCATCGCCCGGTTGGCTCCCCCGGTATCCCACACCCACAGACTCCAAGCAGCTGTCTCTCACTCGACATGGATCACTCCTCCGGAGCTCACCTCCACATCCACCACCTCTTCTAGGATGCAGTGCACACATCCATGACCTCTCTTGTAAAATGTGCCAAAGAGAACTAAGTGCGCAGGTTTAGGGGGGTTCTGCCTTCCCTGCCCAGACCCGACTGTACACCCCCACTGATACATACAGGACATCCCTGCAATCCGGAAAGGAGTCTCAGCAGAACCCCCAGGGGACCCATGGCCTTGGGGAGGCAACTCTTCTGCAAGGCTCTAGCTTGGTCAATTTCAGGGCAGCTCACTCTAACCTCTCGGACCTAAACCCTTGGGCTGGGAGAGATGAATGACGCGGGCGAAGGGAGAAGCGAGGGCTGCGCAGGCCCTCATCGGGGCGCTACCGAGTAATGGGGGCAGGATTCGAAGAAGAGCTGAGGGCGCCCCACGTTTCCACCAGCCTGATGATAACATCAGCGCCTGTCAGGTGGTTGGTGCGAGAGAGTGTGCGCGCGCACGGGAGCGAGCGTAGGGAGCGCGCTCGCACAAACTTTGTGCCTGCGGGTGCGCCTAGGTCGGCTCGCCTGGCTCCGAGAGTGGCCGGCGCCGGGCTGCGAGGGCCGGCGGCGGCCGGAGGATGCGCCGCTCCCCGCCAAGCCGGTCCCGCCGCTCCAGGTGAGACGGCTCCAGGAGCGCAGAGCGCCGCGGCCATGGGCACCCTGGGCAAGGCGAGAGAGGCTCCGCGGTGAGTAGCTGTGGCTCCTCGGGGAGCTCGGCATTTTTAGTGGGGAGGGATAGCTGAACAGTGTCCCCTGCGGTCCTCTCCCAGTGGGTAAGGCGCGGGATCGGAGGACTAGGAGACTCCCTCCGAGGAGAGTTGCTTCCCGGGGTGGACCACGGACGGAAACTCGGGAATCGGGTCAAGACTGACATCGGGGGAGAGTAGGCGTGAGGCAGACACCCCCAGAGCCCAGCACTTTGGGCCAGGAGGGAAGACAGAGTCGGGGCTGCTGGGGTGGCGAGGCCACATGTCGCCTGGCCAGATCTGGAGTGGTCTGGGCCCAAGCCTTCACCTACCCAGCGCCCCACAACAGTCGACCTTTCTGGATGCTCTTCAGCAGGTCACCCCCGGGAACTCCCACTTGCATACTTTCTGAGCCCCTGGCACCTGCTGAGGGCTCGGGCACGGGAAGCGCCACCTGGTGGTCTCTCCAGGCCTTTCTGGAGCGATCCACAGAAATGGCTGCAAGCGGAGGTGGCAGTACTTAGCGGAGGTGGCAGTACTTGGCTGCTCGTTGAGAAAAAAAAGTTTCCAAATCAGTGGTCTGTGAGGCTGCACTCCTACCCTCATACTCTAGAGAGATGTTTGGGAGAATCTTGGGGTGACAGAAAGTGAAGAAAGAGTGGCTATGTACAGTCCGGCTCTTGGAAGCAGTAAGGGCCTTAGGTGGTCAAGGAATTTGGCATTTGCCCTCAAAGCACAAGAAACCCTCAACTGCTTCGCCGCTTGGCCTTGGTTGGGGCCGAGCGGGTTGTGCTCTTCGTAAGGCCATTCATGTGGACGCAGATGTGAGCGCACCATACCCGACCTATGTATGTAACTATGCCCATTCTAATTCCCTGCCGGGCCGTGCATCCCGATTGTGTCATTCCAAGTGTCCTCCACCTTACTTGGCGCTACACTGCAGTAAAGTTGACCATTAAATTAACTCTGTATTGTGGGCAGCACTGGAAGGTGCACTCGGCAGAAGTGGCCAGTGAAAGCCGCCTTTGCTTCTGAGCAGACCACGGGATGTCTCCACGCTCCCTTCTTCCGCCTTTGTCCTGAGGATATCTGTGCTGGAGACCAAGGCCCCCAAACCAGTTCAAACTTCCTTCAGCGGGCTTGGGGTGTGTTGCGGGAGGGGGAGCTAACCACTGTAGAACTGAGAAAACATCTTCAAGTTAATGTGTTTCTTTCAAGATTTTGTTGTTGGTTTGTTTCATTTAATTCTCAAATTAAACTGGAAACGTGTGGCTACTGCCCTTTAAAATATGCCTTGGTAGAATTAGCAGCTGTGCATTCTGTGGATGGTTAAAACGCCCTCAAAATTTCCTATAATAAAGCACTGTATTAAATCAGCGGTTCTCAACCTGTGGGTCTCGAACCTCCTGGAGTCACATATCAGATATCCTGCATGTCATATATTTACATTACGACTCATAACATAACAAAATTACAGTTGTGAAGTATCAACAACATAATTTTATGGTTGGAGATCACCACAACATGAGAAACTGTATGAAAGGATGGCAGCATTTGGAAGGTTGAGAACCACTGGTATAAATCCTTATCTATAACCATTCCACTAGGAAGTGGGGGGAGAGGGAGAAGGTGGAAGGGGGCAGGTGCTGGGGGTGTAGTTCAGTGAAGAGGCTTGCCTGGCATAGGACAACCCTGGATTTGGTCCCTAGCATTATGAAAGAGAACAATTTAAGATATCTCTTTTACTTCCTTTAGTTGCATCCTAGCGGGGTAGTAGGATTGTTTTTTAACCATGCAATTCCCACCAGAAGGCTGATAGAAGGTAGAGAGTTCTAAGCCACCCTAGACTGCATAGTAAGACCTTGTTTCCAAAAACAATTTTTTAAATATACTTTTTTAAAAAAGAAAGACGAAAGGAAACATGATCTGAGAGTATTCCAGGGCAAGCAGTCAAGAGACTGGGCAGAAGGAGAGTTTGTAAACCATAGGGCACCATTGGCTTTTTTAACCCTTTCTCTTCCCGCTGAATCTCTCAGCCCTGGACTAGGTTTAGAGAGTTGTGATTGTAGGAAGGGAAGGGAGCCAAGCTAGGAAGTGTGACATGGTGCTAAGGAAGCTGGCTGCTGGCCTGCTCTCCACCTGTGGCCAGACATACCTCTGTCGTTAATCTGTGGATGTTTGGAGAAGGACTGTGGAGACTGGACAGCTTTCAGGTCCTAAGGACCATTCCAGAGACCTGATGACCAAATAAGAACTGAGATGCTGCCTTTACATTATCAGCCATCTTTCTGAAGGAGCTGGCTTTTGTTGTACATTGAATACATCTTTTCAGTATCTTGACAATCTACTCACCAATTCCAGTGTAGTAATAAGCATACAGCCCCCCATCCCAAATGCCTATTAGATGAATAGAGCAAGGGAGACCCCAGGTACTAGTCCCCCGAGATAAGTCCACATGGACAGCCTCAGAATGTTTAGGACTCAGTTTCCACATCAAATGGTAGCATCTTTCTGGGCTGTAGCTTCAGACACAATGCACCTCCTACCACAGTGTCATTGGAGCATGGAAACTCACTTTTCGAGGGCTGTTACTGTTTTCAGATTATCATTTTGTTCTCACATACTGATCTAACTCTCTTGGGGCCTGAATAAAAATCAGTGATGGCCCAGAGTTTGATGGAGCTCTGCAGCCCCAATCTGATCCTTCTTTGGAAGTCACTAGCTTAGACTAGCAGGTTCCCAGTAACCAGAGTGATTAGGCTTCATTGGTCCCACCTCAGTTTGGAACAGAGCCCCATATGCACCACAGACTGATGTTCTGAAGTTAGAACAGACCTGGAAGGACCAGGGTGTCCCCGGGAGTCTGGCTGGGTGGTGTGGCCCATGTTCAGAGTGCTGTCTTTGTGCAAGCTGATTTCTCCAAACCCAGGTGTGCCCAGGGTGGTGTTTTGTTGGTTTGTTTGTTTGATGTTTGTTTTTGTTTTTGTTTTAACTAAGTGTGTGGTTGGCTCCCTCTGGGTGAGGGTTTTACCTTGTCAGAGCAGCTCTTCCACACAGTCCCCGGAAAGTGCTTTCCCTTCCTTGGAGAACATCATGCTTCTTGCCCTCCGCACTCTTTGGACATTGACCTAGAAGATATGTGGTTACACTCATTGTCTTGTTCAGGCTCTCCTTCTAGAGCTGTTTGTATGAAGGAACTCCCGATGCTTTTATAGAAGAATAACTAAGACGCATTGGACATGTGGTATACTTTACAGCGTAATTACGAAGTGTATCTCACTGTGGTCTCCCTTGGCCTACTGCAATGTCCTACTCATGGAATAAGTACTTGGCTAATGGATGCTGGTTTATGCTTCTAATATGTGTTATGGTTCTAGAGCACTCTTCACTTGTCTTCTTTGACAGTAAACTATAATTTAGCCAAAGGTGCAACAGGAAAAGGAGAACTAAGTACATGCCAAAAAAGTGCTCAGCAGCAGCACCCTGCGTTATTGAACCTGCAAAGATTATAGATGTGGGTCTCTGTGTGTTTTTTAACAGAGGGAAAGAAAACGCGTTACATGAGACACTTTGCAGAGTGACTTGTATCAACCGGGCCATGCCCAATAAAGCTAAGCATGAGCAGATGAAGATCCACCAGACTAAGCAATTTCCAGGTGCAAATAGCTGTTTTACATTCAGCTCTAGAGCAGGCAGTTCAGCTCAGAGTCAACCCCTCCCCTCTTTTCTCTGCACTAAGACTCAAGTAAGGACCTGATAGAGTGTTTACTGGTCTAAATGATTCATACTGATTTCTTGTGCTATCAAAAATGAAACTATTCATTAAAACCAACCAAGATTTGTAAGAAAAGCAGAGAGGGCTGAGAAATTTAAATGCCACCACCACAACCCCCACTTTCTCCCACCCTGGAGTCTTTGAGTTCTCTTGCAAGGCTCTTAAAGGTGTTTCAGAGACCCCCTGCCCTTCGGCATCTTAGGCTCAAATGAATGAAACTAGCTGAAAATGAGGCGAACTGAACCAGCCCTTCAGAACCCGAGTCGGTAGCCTAGCAGCTAGAAGCCAAGGTACAGTTTTCCCTCTGCCTCTCCCCTTCTGAAAGAGAGACAGCAGCATAGAGGAGTCCTTACACCAGAGGAGAGAAAGCTGTTGCTGCCCTGGAATCTCACCTTGTCATTTGCTAGGGAGATGTCTCTTTAACAGCCAACCAGTCCGTTCAGTGCTTCTGCCAAGTGGGAGGGGTATGCCTTCTACCAGCCCAGCTTCAGGGACTCATTGCCCTATCTATCTCCTCTTCCCTCTGTCTTCAGAGCCTAGAGCTGCCAGCGAGACCCCCAGCTGCTCTGTCTATCCTAACCTGAATCTCTCTTTCCCCTCAGGAAACCAACCCATGGCTCCAGAGCTGGCCCTAAAGCAAGACTAGAGGCCAAATCAGTCAACAACCCTCTCCCTGCCCAGCCTAGCTTGGCCCAGATCACCCAGTTCCGAATGATGGTGTCCCTGGGACATTTGGCCAAAGGAGCCAGCCTGGATGATCTGATTGACAGCTGCATTCAATCTTTTGGTGAGTTGGCTAACTGCCCACATACATAGAAATTGCTGTGTTATTTCTTTCTTTTCCTTAAAAAGTGTCTTATACAAGAGCAACCTAGATTGTATTTGGGCTTTAAAAATAGCTTTTGAGCCTTTGAAATGTTGGAGACAGTCTGCACTGCTATGGCACATGACTATGTGGGCGGAATAGGTCGTGAGGAGAGGTGCAATCTGAAGTGAGAAAAGTTACCGAGGGGAGTTGGCATGTTCTTTGCGTGGAGGTTCGTCTTGTGGTGGGAGATATCAGAAAATGATATTGGCCTCTAGTGCTGTGATAATTTTCTGTCTTCCTTCTCGGGGTAGAAAAACTAAGTCTGTCTCACATCGTCAAACAGAATTTGAAAACATTCAGGTCATTTTGACAAATAAGGTCTCAATAATTCCCCTTACAATATGCAATTGTGCTTGTGTTTGTGACGAAAAGACAGGAGTTCATGGGTTGCAAGGTCCGGTGTAGGGGAGGGTCAAGGAGCTAGGAACTGAGCATGTGGGCACAGAGGCCAACAATGCATGTTCCAGGTGCTGCCCTCTGTCCACACATGCAGAGCTATACCACCAGCAAGCAACACCCTGAAATGATTTCTTTTTAATTAAGCATTTTCTTTTGCGGATGATTTGAAAGTACTAGATATTGGGTTTGCTTCAAAAAGAGCAGAATTAAAATTGATGGATTTCAGTGAAATGTATTAATTCAAAGATTTTCAGCATCCTTTCCCCCTGTGTCCCCCTTTCTATGTTTCTGCATCTCCTGCTGGGAAGCAGATGAGTTTGTGGCTCTGAAGCATCAGCCTACCCCAGCCGGAGCCTCCTGGAGAGTAGAGGGGAGGTGTGCTCAGCTCTCAGAAGTGGGGACTGTTAGTATTTAGGGCTTGTTCAGACCTTATTTATAGACTTGGGAAAGACTTGGCACTTTGGGGAGATTCGTTGCGTGCAACTGTCTCAATTTTGGTTTAAAACAGTGCTTCTTCAACATTCTTGCACACACAGTCATGTGGAGGTT
>LZPO01066920.1:0-19306 GCA_001675575.1 Neotoma lepida
TGGCAGCCCCGTTTTTTCCTCTGACCCTCAGATAAATTTTATTAGGGAGGACAAATAAGATATCACAAATATCACCACAGACCTGACCAGAGACCATTTACCTGGCCAGTATTTAATTAAAGCATACTTCAAATTTGGTTTTAAACTGTGGTCGTGGTCTTACTCTCAGGTAAGATTAACACTAGGTGCCTCCTGGAACAGCGACCATGAAGTATTTGTCTTATTGTGACTGGCACAAAATTCAAAATTTGAAATTTTATTATAGTGGACCACAACTTCAAATGTAAACACTTCAACTTTACTCATAATAAGAGAAATGAAATTCAAGGCATACTGAAATGATACTTTTCACCTATTGGCTTAAATTTTTTTTTTTTAAAGTTTGGTTTTCAAAGACCAGCAAGGGTTTGAGAAAGCATCTGTGTATTTCTACCTCATAGAAGAAAAACAATGACCTTAGCTATCTAAATTACAGATGCTGTAATTCTGTAATACAAAAAAGCATGTGCTTTTGATCCCCAAAGATTCTATTCCCAGAAATTTATTCAGTAGATGCACTATACTTTCAATATATTATAAGGTTATTTATTGCAATGATAGTTCTTATAATAATAAAAATTTTGAAACAACCTGGTCATCTATCAACAGAAAAATCTTTAAATCTTTTTAAAATGGAAAACTACTCTCTAGTGAGGAAATGTAGGTCAGAGGTGTTGGTTTTTATGCAGCAGTTGCACAATGGTATTCATTAAGTGGCACTATTACCGTGTGAGAAAAGCCACGAGGCACAACAAAACCCACTATCAAGAGTTTTANTAGGGAAAGGAGACAGAAGAGAATGTACTCTTAGGCCTACAGAAATGGTGCACGAAGAGAGAGGAAGAAGGAGAAGGGAAAATGGAGGAGTCTGTGATTCGCTTTTAATGGAATGGATTCACCCGCATATGCGCATATGGGCTTACACAGCTACGCTATGCATGCGCATAGACTGCATGATCACACTGCACACAAATTACAAACCCGCAGCTCACAGGTTATGTAGGACGTAAGGCCCCTTGCTTGGCTACTGAACTGCGCATATTCAGTAGTGGTCATGGAGCTGGGGGAATGGCCAGGAATTCCAACATGAGGGTTTGTGGGAAGTTCTATCTTCTTTGGGTGGTGCTGAGTCTCTCTAGAAGTTTCAGGTCATATTTGAGTAAATTGGTGAAGTTAGAGATCTGAAAACTGGCTGGTGAGAGGGCATAGCTGGTAAAAGGTGTTTGCTGCCAAGCCTTAAAACCCGAGTTTGAAGCCACATGGTGTAGGGAGAGTACCAACTCCTGCCCGTTGTCCCTGACTTCTGCACTTGTTTTATGGCGCACATATTCCCTGCCCCCAAATAAATAATAAATAAATAAATGTAGTATTTTAAAAGACATATAAATAACCAAGGATATGAATGAATGTTCAACATCAGTAATCAATCAGAAAACTGCAAGTTGAAATGACAATGAGTTATCATCTGTAGATGAATCTCCAAACCATTATGCTCAGTGACAGACATCAGCCACATGACACCTCATAGTTGATGAATCCCTTTACATGAATGGCTTCGCTGGCCAAGCTACTGAGACAGCACCAGGCTAGTGTCCCCTGTGCTGAAGGACAGGAGGATGGGGAGAGAACAGCACATGTGCATGAGAGCTCTTGTAGAAGGGATGTAAATATCTCTCAAAGCAGTTTCCTGCTGATGGCTGCACGATCTGACCCATTTACTAGTCATTGAACTGAATATTAGTAGGTAATTATATGACATGCAAAGGCCTCAAGAAATCTATCTTCAAGCTAAGCATTGTGACACATACCTAAAATCCCAGCATGCCCAAGGTGAGGAGAAGAGTATTGAGTTCAAGGTCATCCTTGGCTAGATAGAGTTTGAGGCCAGCCGGGAATACCTATAATTGTCTCAATAGCTAAACTAAACAAACAGAAAAGTGATTTTATAAGTTATAGTGGGAGACGATCGTCTACTCTTGTGGTCTAGAACCCTGAAGTAAGGCTCAGTTGGTGGCCTCTTCCTTGTGTTCCCACTTTATGTCTATGCTTGCCAGCTAGACTCAGCTGGAGCAAAGACTGGTCGATCCAGGGAAAAGATCGGAATAAAGGGTAGGTCTTCTTAGGAACCTAGAATGACATAGACTTCTGCACTCCAGAAAGTAAAATGGGAAATGATAGGGTTAGTACAGGGTGGCCTGAAGCATCTATGTAGTCAGAACTAACAGGGACCTAGGGTATGCTCGATATTATACCAGAGGAAGAAGCATAAACCCAGGCTGAATTCTAAGGGCACACCATAGGGTATCTTAGGTCAGATGAACAAGGAGGCAGGATCATGATTATTTATTGGAGTTGGTAAAATTTGGAATCTGGATTCGTGCTTTTCCTAGTGGCCAGAAAGGGAAGTGGAGGGTGAGGCTGGGGTTAGTCATGAGGTGGCAGATAATGCCACCCTAGATAGTACACTCTCTACCAGATCTGTAAAGAGAGGGCAGGACAGGAGATAGCTCTGAGATAGTGCTTAGTTCAATAATTTCATCATTCTTTGGCTGACTCTCAAGGGTGAGTCATGCTAAAAGTCTGAGACTTTATTCGGCCTTGGAACTGACAAGGATATAAATGGATGTGTGTGTGTGTGTGTGTGTGTGTGTAGAGAGAGAGAGAGAGAGAGATTCAAAGGAAAAGTAGGAAAAATGTTAAGGAAAACAAGGCAGAGGACAAAAGATAGGTGACTTTGGACTGCAGTCCCAGGTTCCCTTACTACACACACACTCCTCCTTGTAGAAGTTGCTCAGCCTTTTAGCGCTTCATTTTCTTCATTGCTGAAAGGATAGTGTGCAGGTTAGTTCTCTCTTCCCTCCCCCACCTCCCTTCTTTCTTTCTTTTTCTCAACTCGACACTGTGGAGGCCCACAAAAATTTCCTAGTGAGATCTGAGCTTGCTTTACCCAGTAGGGGTGCATTAGAAGATTGCTGACTGGAAGGGTCTACACTTGGTTGAGCTAGGGGGAGGTCTTTGCTCCACCTCTTGGCATTCCTATAAACAGCCCTTTAGAAGAGACAGAAGGGGCTGGTGGATAAGGATCCAGGCCCTCCTGAAGCTATTCTGTGTTTTTGTCTCTCTCCTCTCTATTCTTCTATCTAAATATTTCTCACTTCACCCTCAAGAGTACCCTGAGGGGAAAATGGAGCTGGTCTCCTACACAACACCAGCCAGGATCATGGGGAAGAGGGAAACTTGGTTTAGACACTGCCTCCATCAGATAGGCTTGTAGGCAAGTCTGTGGGGGATATTTTCTTGATTAGTGGCTGATGTGGGAAGGTCCAGCCTACGGTGGGTGGTGCCACCCCTGGATAGCTGGTCTTGGGCTGTGTAAGGAAGGTAGCTGAGCTAGCCAAAGGGGAGCTAGCCAAAAGGAGAGCTAGCTAGTAAACAGCACTCCTCCGTGACCTCCGCTTCAGTTCCTGCCTCTAGGTTTCTCCTTAGAGTTTCTACTTAGAGTTTGTTCTCTGGCTTTCTATCATGGTGGACTGTGATCTGGATGTGTAATCCAAATAAATCTTCCCCAAGTTGCTTTTGGTCATGGTGTTTTATCATAGCAATTGAAGGCAAACTAGGACAGAGCTATAGAGTGACGTCTACTCAGAATTCTGTGCAAACAAAAGACTATAAAGCGTCTAAGTAGTTACAACTCCCAGGCACCTAGGATATGCTTCATAAATGTTAGGCATCTTATTACTCATATTGTCTCATGTTACATTAAAAGTGATGCAGTTAAGCAATGGGGAAACATTAGTGGGGAGTTTCCTCTTTTACAAGTAGCCAATAATGGTCAGCAGACACTTCCAGGTAATGTCACCAATTCCTCATCAATGCTCTGATAAACTGGTCCCAAAGGGTATGATTTTCACTGAAAAACAGTCAAAATGATAGAGGACAGAAAAGAAGGGCAGGGACATTTTTAATATTCCTTACTGTAAAGACATATTTGTACTCCATATTGAAGAAAGCAGAGCAAGCCCATGTTATGGTAGTTCAGCACAGACAAAATATTAAAGTGATTAGTTTTGCTGAGTTAACCTGTCCCACAGCACAGATGCCCTCAGAAGAATACAGGTTGATAGCAGACACTAACTAGTCTCAGCATTTCAAAAAGTGCTTGAGTGGCTAGAGAGACAGTTGGATGGTCAAGAGAATTTACTGCTCTTACAAAGAACCCAGGTTTGGTTCCCAGCACCCACCTCGTTACTCACAACTCTCTGCAACTCCACTTCAGGAGATCCAACACCCTCTCCTGGCACCTGCCAGCATCTCCACACATGAAGTGCACATCTGTTCATACAGGCAAACACTCATTCACATAAAACAACAACTTTAAAAAGCTTTGTTTAAAAAAAAGTAACTGAGTCTAGACATCCACAGACGGTAAAAGAGTACAAAGAATGACAAAAAAAAAAAAAAAAAAAAAAAAGACATCACAAGTTGCAGAAATGCGACTGACCATCTGGGGCAAGATGACTGACTGCCTTTAACTCCTCCTGCTCACCCCCATAAAGCATGCTGGCTGGGGATGAGATGTAAGGCAGCTTTTCTGAAACACATGAATCTGCTGCTTTCACACCTATCTGTAAAGCACAACTTAAGGACTCCATTATTCGTCTGCCTTTGGCCTGTGTGTGGAAAACACCAGGAGTCCACTTACACAAAGACTCAGTGTTTCCCACCCTGGCTCTCACACTCCAAAGCCAGGCAGAATGAAAGCATCTTGGTGCCCACAACAATCATCTGCAGAGGGGATGGAGGTGATTTTTACTGTGTGTAAGGATGAATGAGCGTTGCCTCTTTGTGCTGCCGGGTTCTCAGTCAGAAGGCCAGGCCTGGCTGCTTGCCTTGAGCCTTAAACGCTGCCAATAACCCACTTTAATCCCTTTAATATTCCTCATAGCAGCTTCAGGGATGGTGACAATGTTGTGGGGGAGGTCAATTTTTCGAACCTTGAATACGCACAAATAAATTAGGTGCCTATTCATCACCGGGCATGTTAATCTGTGTTTGTTATACAAAGCATAGTATACATGCATTATTTAAAATGTCCTGTGGCTTCAACTTTGTTAAGATTTATGAGATGGGAGATGTGTTTGCACTTGAATTAAATTTGAAAGGGTGGTCATCATCTGTCATGTAAACTTTGTTTAATCCTTAACGCCACTGTTTCCTGTTTTTACCGGCAAGTATGTTTTATCCCTCAAGGGCGTACAAGGGGCACTAAATTGTGCCTTTGTCAGCTAGAACATTTTGTTTTCCAGGGTAGTTCTACTTGTAAGGACAGAGCTTGAAGTGCCTCAGAAATGTCAGTTCTGCAACTCGGAAACTAAGCCCAGCTTGCAAACCCTGGGAAAATTTTATGGTTTTCCCAACACTTTAAAGATAAATTCNCCCTTGTACTTAAATTAGCTAGTCAGTCTGTTGTTGACGCTAGAGAACCTGACTGTTAGAAACTTCTAGTGTACCAGCTCTGTCTGTAAGATGTGCAAATGTTCACTGTTTGTATTCATCCTGAGTTGAGAACCAAAGTGTTAAATGGGTGATTAAATGCCTTTCCTGTGACTAATTACGACAGGCATGCTAATACATTTAAACATGAAGTTAGAACATTTGCTTTTTTCCTTCATTATTCTGCTTTCTTTCAAAGAAATTTATAGTTATTGAAGTAGATAAAAAAAATAATTCCCTTGAGGTGATTATAAAGTCTTTGGTCTTATCTGTCTTTTTTCATTTCTCTTGCAGTGGACTAATCAAGGGCCTTGTATGTGCTGAGCAAATGCTCTATCACTGAGCTATGTGAACCTAGCTAATAATGATTGGCTTTTAAGACATATTTTTCTAATAGAAATATTATAGTACGAGCCGCATAGTGGTGGCACAGGTCTTTAAATCCAGCACTCGGGAGGCAGAGGCAGGAGGATCTCTCTGAGTTTGAGGCCAGCCTGGTCTAGAGAGCAAGTTCCAGGACAGCCAGGATTATACAGAGAAACTGTGTCTCAAAAAGAAAGAAAGAAAGAAAGAAAGAAAGAAAGAAAGAAAGAAAGAAAGAAAGAAAGAAAGAAATATAGTACCTCGAACATGATGGATATTGTAATTTTGCTGAATGAAACAGGTGTTCTTTCTGAAAACATACAAGGTCTTGACCTTCTAGAACAAAGATGATATAAAATATATGAAATTCTTACTTAAGCATATCATCATTGCCAAAGAGTTTGACATATGTCCTTATCAAGCTACAAGAGAAGGCAGGAAAGGCAATCTGTTCCAGAGACCAGTCTACCAGCTTGTCACTCTTTCTTGGCCATGACCTCACTATTTTGTAAAGCTCCCCCATTTTGGTTGAACAATGGCAATTCCAAAAACTAAACTAATTTGGTTTCCAGAACTAAAGCAACTAATTTTTCTAGACTCTTGCCTTCCCTACCCCTGGTAATGGCCAGTCAAAAAAGGCATATCTCCATCACCTGATATTCTTTCACTCACTGATTCCTCAGTACCCTTGGGCAGATAATGGAAGCTTTTCAACCCCTTCCCTTCTCCTCTCTTTTCTCCATAATTACCCCAGCCTGCAAACCAGTGGTTCTCACTCTTCCTCATGTTGCGAATCTTTACTACAGCTCATCATGCTGTGGGGACCCCATGAAATTTTTGTTGCTACTTTATGTCTGTAATTTTGGTAATGTTATGAACAGCAATGTAAATATCTGATATGTAGGATATCTGATATGTGGGCCCCTGTGAAAGGGTCATTCAACCCCAGAGGGGTGACGACCCATGGGTTGAGAACTGTTGTAAGCAGATGCCTAGGTCCCTGGTTTTTTGAACTAGAGCTCTCCCCTTTGCAGGATTTTCCCCCTAAACAAACCTAGGCTGCTGTAGAGTCATTGCTTTACTTGTCTCTGTTTTCGTTTCATCTATCTTACACTGTTTTATGGATTAAGTGGAAAGTGGGCCTGGGGGTTACTCTCACAAGGGATTTTTCAACATAAAAAATATGAGCAATATGGCCATTCTTAACAAATCTGTAACATTTGTATTTCACGTTCCTCTTTTACTGAAAGTCACTTTGTGTTATCTAAATTATATTTTAATTATTTTGTGGGTGTGGGGGGCAGAGGAGTAATGTTGGAAGTTGATGCTCTTCACCCACCATTGGGTCCAAGGCTGGAACTCAGGTCCTGAGGCTTGGTGGCAGGCAACCTTCTCCAATTACCCATCTCACCCATTGGCTCTACTTTATTTTATTAAGTAAGTGTGTGTGTTTGGAGACAGAGTCTTGTGTTATCCCAGGCTGCCCGACCTCACTACATATCCACGAATGACGATCTTGACTCCTGATCTTCCTGTCCCCGACACCTTCAAGCTGGGATCACAGGCCTGTGTCACCACACCCAGTTTCTGTGTTGTGGAGTTGAATCAAGAGACTCCTGCACACTTGGCATCCACTCTATCCACTAAGCCACATCCCTGACCCACTGGGACATTTTAGTGCCAGCTTTGTATTTCACACGAAGTGAGCATTTTTCACACTTAACAGATAGATCTCTATTTCAAAGGGGAGCTTTTAGGGAACCAAACAAGAAGAGGAAATGCTCGGAGATGAAGACAACAGAAGAGAGAAACAGTTGGGCAGATCTAAGAGGGGAACTCTGAGGGCAAATGATCCTAATTCTTGTCCATGGCCCGAAGCAGGAAAAGCCCCTGGTTCTGTCCTGGCCAGAGGCCAGGAATGCCACAGGGAACTTTCATTTCTTGTTGTCTTTCCTAAATGAGTGCTTTGACTGGAGGCCATATGTGAGGGTGTGACTGAAACTTAGTCCAGACATTAACCCCTTCTGGTGAACAGCTTTGAAACTAGACTTCTGGATTTTCATGGTAGAAATGGGTTATGTCTATTTCCCAATTTTAGCCCATGTCCTAAATTACTTTATTCTCCATTCTTGAGAAGGGAATGTTACCGTAGTCATAGAATCCATTGAGGTTGGATATCAAGGCTCTATTGAGGCCCATTAAGGAAGGCTATTTTCTCTTAAAAAGAATGAAATCTTCTCCCGGTACTGGGAGCAGGGAGACAGGACAATCTGATCCACCTCAAACATGAGAGAACATCACAAAGTATTGTTTACTCCTTTAAGAGTTAGTTTATCTGTGCCTGCTAAGGAGATGGGAGGAACAGTAATTCCCTTAACTAAATAATATGCCTTCCTTCCCAGAAATCCTGCTCCTGGGTAGCACTTACAGAGCTTCTGTCTGGCAGCACCATGGGGCCTCCACCTGCAGCCTGCCCACTTTTCTGAGAAAGGTATGATTTTTCCTTCTTATCTCTCTCTTTTCCNGTTACTGGCCTAACCAAGCATGCTCTTCCAGATGCCGAATCTCCCTTCACTCATTCCATCATGTAGCTGTTTGCCAAACTCCACTGCCAAGCCTTCCTTCATTCTGAGGCCCTAACTCAAAAAATCATTGCTTCCTCTCTCTCTTCTCCAGGTCCCTAGTCCAGGAAGCTGCTGGGACTTAGAGTTTGTCTGGCTTCTTGTTTTTCTCTCAAACTTTAATAAATTATCCCTGATTTTCCTTTTGGTTCATTATTGGATTTTAAATTGGAAAGAAAGAATCTGAGTTTGTAGCATATGGNACCCAAAGTCTAGCACTCCAAAGTGACCTGTAAGAGGGTCACCCAGCTGCAAGGACAGTGGTGAACCATTTGACTATAAAGCAGCCATAATCAAAGCTTAGTGCTTAGCAGGCAGATAATGCACCAGCAGCACATGGGAAATATCACCAATTCTTGAGCAAGTGTGGCAGAATATTCATTTCTTCCCTGTGGCCCTGTTTTTTATTTAAGCAATAGAGTTTAAATATTTTTTCTTTCTTTAGTAAGAAAAGTATAAACTCATGCTTTAATGACCTCAAATACTCAATTATAAAACAAAATAAGTTTATGGTTCAAATTGTTCCGAAGGAAATTTATGTCTAGCAGTGTGGTCCAATGGGTNAAGGTACTTGCCATTGAGTCTGATGACCTGAGTGTGATNTCTGCCACACTTGGGAGAGAAATGGGTCTTACAAGTTGTCCTCTGATCTCGGTGTGTGTACACANTCATATACAGGGAGAATGAATAAACAAAATATAACAGTAAAAAAGAGGGGCTGGAGAAATGGCTCTGCAGTTAAGAGCATACACTGCTCTTGCAGAGGGCCCATGTTTGGATCCCAGCACCCACACTGAATGGCTCACAACCTCCTGTAACTCTAGTTCCAGGAGATCTGAGGGAGGCTAGCTCCCACCTATGAGGAGGAGATAGGGATAAGAAAATATTAGATAGAAAGANAGCCAAGAGGAGAAAGACAGAAACACAGGATAGCTTCAGGAGGACCTGGATCAATACCCAATGGCCTCTTCTGCCTCTTCAAAGGGACTTCTTATATCAATGCCACGGAGTGGGTAAAGCAAGCTCAGATTTTCAGACCCTGAGTAAGTTCTTACTAGGAAACCTCTGTGGATCTCTACAGCTCCCACTTCTTAATATTTTAAAGGGCCCCTCAGACCCCTCAGGTAG
Source organism: Neotoma lepida (assembly GCA_001675575.1). Classification (NCBI taxonomy): domain Eukaryota; kingdom Metazoa; phylum Chordata; class Mammalia; order Rodentia; family Cricetidae; genus Neotoma; species Neotoma lepida. Next base: position 9,645 of record LZPO01066920.1, read on the forward strand.
ACTATGTCTGCCTTAGGTCATCTTCTTCACTAATCAGTCTTGCCCATCATGGAGATACACTTTCCATCAAGCATACCCTGTCTTAGGTTGGCAGCTAGCAAGAAGGACTTACCTGTCTGTGACTACCAGCCTCTCGCAGGGAAAAGTACAGAGCTTTTAACTCAGTTCTGACTCAGGTCTCTACTAAGAGCTTGCAAGTAGCTGGAATAACCACAGCAATCCCTATGGCTACTACACACCCCAGTAACGGAATACAGGATGACCAAGATGGAATATCCTTTTTGAATAGGTCTAAGATGTCTATAGCAGCCTCAGCCCTTTTTTAAATCAATGAACTCTTGATGCAACAGCATCAAATAAATCAGCAAACTCCTGAGGCAACTGCATCAAACCTAAAGACTCCCTTAGCTTCATGAAACCATGGCTCATCAATATCAACAGGTTAATATAATTCTAGCATGAATATTACTATACATATTTATAATTCTTACAAACTTACATCCAAAAGCAAACTCTCAATAGGACTATTTACACTTTACAAACTTTAGCAAACATTCAAAAGTGATCTCTTCACAGAACTATTTACATTTTCTCCTAACAAGACAGAGGGTACATGAATAGTGAGTCACCACAGTTAAAATTGTAGGTAAAATCAAAACTGTTNAATTTCTGAAGTTTGAAATTCAAAGTCAGTTTTGATACCAGTTTTAAAGATCCCCTGAAAGTTTGAAATCAGAGCCTGACTTGTTAGCAGCTCTGGAGTCTTAGTATAGTAGTTTAGGAGTTCCTTTACCAAAACTTGTTGTAGTGCAACAACCCAGTCCAAACAAGTCTCTGTGTTTTCCGGTAACCTTCCCTAGGAGAGCTACATTAGGGCAAAGGTGGAATTACCATACTGAGCTGCCTTTCTGCTCAGCTAGTAGGAATCAGGAACCTTAAACCTCCTCTTAAAGGAGCCATGCATTGGTTTGCTGCTAGCAACCAAAAGCAGTGTGGTTCCGGGCTCCATTTCATTCCAGCTTTCCTCTTTCAGGACATCTTTTGGCCTGCCATGTCCAAAGCAACTTTCTGGTGGTCTGACAGCTCTCCCTTGCCTCAACCCATAGAGCCAGGCTTTCTAACAGAGCTTGTATAAAAGGTGCGTTGGGGTTGAACTCACATGATATTGCTTGGGGCATCTTGCTGCTCAATTACAGGGAACATTGGAAATCCTTGCACCTCCTTTCCTCTGCTAGCTGCTTCTCTAATACTGGCTTGAAGGGGAGACACAGGACTGGCAGCGAGGNTTTGCTATGCTCTGGGAGGCTTTTACACCAGAGCAATTAAGGGGAACTTTGCCATTCTGATAGACAACCCCCCAGGTGAGTATAATTCCACCCTTACAGAAGGAAGAGGAATAACTTTCTGAGAAGGAGAGACCTGAAGAGCTTCCAGTTTTTGAGAAAGAAAAATTACTAAGTCTTTCAAGCCCTTCAGTTCCTCCCTTGTCTCATCCCAAGACTTCTGTTCCTTAAACTCAGCTTCATGGCCAAGAGGGGATTGACCCTGATTGAATGATTTTGTAAAAACACCCCCATCTAGCAGCAGCTCTGGCAAAGCAGAGGATTTTTATCTTGCCCCTGTCCACCTCAGGGAAAATTCCCCCCTGTCACTCAGGAGTCAGTTCTAAACTGTCCTGAATTAATGCCCACAGGTCAAAAGCTTCCACTGGAATCTTTTCCAGCCCATGCTCCTCATAATGTTTTTGTATTTCGATTCCAATTCTCCCCCATGAGTCTGTGCCCAGGGTTCTATAGTCAGAAAACCAAGGACACAGTTCCCCTACAAACTCCAAGAACCTCTGTACTTGTTGCTATTCTACCTTAACTCCCCTAGTTTTCAAACTCTCTACAAGTGAGTATTCAAANACCTGCCTACTATTTCCCTGCCCAGTATTGGNTTCTCTGTTTCAAACTGCTAATTCTGCAGTGGCTGCTTGTTCCTAGATGCTGTTTTATGTGCACCAGGTCTGGCACTAGGGAAATTCTACTCTTACCCTAACTTTCTTCCTNCACAATATCCCTATGCTTAAACCCTATATTTTTACCTAATTTAATAGATAGAAGTTAGAGACAGAGAAAGAGAGAAACCTAGACAGAGAGAGATACTTGCTGCAGCCTAACTTTTACTACTTGCTTCGGNTTACTTTTTAGCTGCTCTGCTTTATTTATATACAATTTTACTCCTGAAGAATAGAATACCACCACCTTAACCTTAATTCATAACCAGACATGTCCAACTGCTTCTATGGTGTTCCCTGCTCTCCCTTATCTATCCTCTGCACCCAAGTTCTGGCACCATCTGTGGGAGGCCAGATCCCACCTTTTAAAGGGGTCCTATGAGGAAGAGAAAGGGATAAGAAAATATTTGATAGAAAAATAGCAAAGAGGAGAAAGATAGAAACACAGGATAGCTTCAGGAGGACCTGGATCAATACCCAATGAGGCCTCTTCTGCCCCTTCAAAGGGGCTTTTTATAACAATGCCAAGGGGTGGGACAAAAGACCTCCTCCTTGCTAGATCCAAGCACATCACACAGTCAAGTGTAGACCCTTCCAAATACCTGGTAACCATGTCTGTGGTCAACTCATCCCCTTATGCAGCCCTGCTGGATAAAGCAAGCTCAGATTCTCTGACCCTGAGTAAGTTCTCCTAGGAAACCTCTGTGGGTCNNCACAGAGATCTGACCCCTTTTCTAACCTCTGTGGACAACTGTACTCACTGGCACATATTTCCACACAGACATATATCATCAATGCACATAATTAGAAGTAAACATAAAGTTTTACAGAAATTTGTGCTTTCACATTTTTTCAATTAAATTTCTGATATATATATATATATAAAAACAACCAGCATTCGGGGTTAACCATTTGTACAAAATGGAGACCCAGAGAGGAGCACACAGGCTCCTTTTAAGCATAGCTAGGAGAATTTCAGGAACAGTTAGGTCATCTCAAACATAATTGGTTAAGCAGGCAGCATTTATATTAATACATTTTTGATAGACTGAGGTTTTAGTTTTTCCGTCTTTGTACATATTTGGGAAAGTCCAGGCATGTTTCAAGGGGATTATAGGAACATTTTTTGGTCACTGCCTAGAGATATTGTGGAGGCTGGCTCAGGCCTCATATATGTTCTCTCCTTTGTCATTGTTGTCAGGGNTGTTGTTGACTTATGACCCTTTTGTTGGGAAAAAAAAACTTGTTTGCTCTTAAAAAATTGAAACCTGGATCCAGTTGTAAAATGGGGGAAGTTTAGACCTCTCAGTTAGCTTTAATTGTCAACAACACAGATTACACTCAGAGAGGAAAGACTTCATTGAGGCATTACCTCCATTAGATTGACTGTGAGCAAGTCTGTGGGGGCATTTTCTTGATTGTCCATTGACATAGAAGGGCCTAGCCTAATATGGGCGGCACCATCCCTAGGCTGGTGGTCCTGGGCTGTATAAGAAAGCTAGTTGAGCATGAGCCTGAGAGTGAGTGAGCAGACAGAAAGCAAAAAGGTAGTGTGCTTCCAAGGTTCCTGTCTCCAGGTTCCTGCCCTGACTTCCCTATGTGATAGATAGTGACCTGAAAGTGTAAACCAAATAAACCCTTTCTTCCACAAGCCACTTTTGGGCAAAGTATTTTATCACAGAAAGGAAGCTAAGCCTGTGGTGCTGTTCTAGAAGGNTGCAGAAGAAATGGAGCCTCGCTGGAGGAAGTGAGTCACTNCAGGCAGACTTTGAGGTGCAGTGGCCTGGCTCCACTTCCTGTGTACTTTCTGCTTCCTGACTGTAGATAGATGCAATGTGACCAGGTGCCTTACACTCCTGTCACTATGTCTTCCCCACCATGATGGATGTATCCCAGCAAACATTTAAATTGCTTCTGGTCAGTATTTGTTAACAGCAGAAAAATAAAATTAGTAATACACCTTTTAATCCTAGGCATTTCTGTACAGCTATTTAATTGCAGTAAGAGTGTGCTCTTCCTCCCTCATTTATTAAATAAATGCTTAGTGAACAGTTATGACCTGCCAGACAAAATCACTGACTCTGAATATACAGCAATGTACAAAACAGCTCTCGGGTTTGTACCTTTTATCTAACATCCACAAGGCAAGATAAACATCAAACAAATGTGCAAGCATAAAATAATTACATGTTAAGATACTCTAAAGGCAATAACACAGGCAAGGGCAGAGCCAGGGAAACTCTGAATGAACAATAGATGATACCTGAGTTAGATGGAGTANAGGGAGGAGGTAGGGCATCCTGGAGAAGGAAGCAAAGGAAGCAGCACATAAACATGTGACTCAAGAATAAATAGGAGTTAGGAATCCAAGGAGAGAGTGATAATAACAGCTCCAAAAGATGGCATCTACAAACGCCCTTAGGTAGGCAGGAGGGAGCCAACCCAAGCAAGGCAGGAAAAGGAAATAGAGGAAAAACAAGGCCCCCTTTTACTAACTGGGTTCANTAGTTTTGTGTCAACTTGACACACACTAGAGTTGTTTTGGAAAGGGGACCCTCACTTGAGAAAATGCCCCACCAGATAAGCCTGTATGCATTTTCTTATTTAGTGATCGATGTAAATGGATCCATCCCATTGTGGGAGTTGGCACCCTGGGTTGTTTAAGAAAGCAGGATGAACAAGCCTAGAGGAGCAAGCCCNTAAGCAGCACCCCTCCATGGACTCTGCTTTAGTTCCTGCCCTCACTTCATTCAGTGATGGACTATGCCAGGAAACATAAGTGAAATAAACACTTTCTTCTCCAAGTTGCTTTTGCTCATGGTGTTTTATTATAATAGAAGCCCTAACAAAGACACCAACTAAACCTTGAATTCCTTAAGCTAAAGAGCCCATACTATCTTTGGTGTCTCCCCTCCCTCATCTGTACTATTCTGAGCACNTAGTAGATATAGCAAGATGCTGAGGGATTTGATTACCTACCAGCTCTTGGTCTAACCATGAGAAATTAGAACTGAGCATAAAATAATACATAATCAGGCAGACCAGTCTACAGCTGTGGTAGGTCCCCACCAGTTCTTCCCCTTGGAGGCCCCTACTACCCTTACATTGTAAAACATATCTAAACAAATGTATAAATTACACCAAATATCTTTATGCCATCAACTGACAGTAGAGTTAGGATATAGTTAGTTTTGTAACACTAATTCTAGGTATCTATAGATACTATATTAGGTTTGGTATGTGTGTATGAGGATGTGCATATATATGCAAGTGTACGTGCATGTTTGTATGAGGATGTGCATATACACATGTGCTCCTGTGCATGGAGACCAGAGAACAGCCTTGGGTGTAATTCCTTTCCAGGCACCATTAACCTTGTTTTATTAGACAGAATCTCTCACCGGGACATGCAGCTCATTGGTTAGAATGTCTGGCAATCAAGCCCCAGGATCTCTGTCCCTACATCATCAGGGATGGGATTACAGGCATAAAATGAGAAACCTGCCTGACTCCATTTTGAAGGCTGGAGCCATTATGCTGTATTTTGTTTTGTTTTGTTTTGCTTTTGTTTTTATTTTTTGTTTGTTTGATTGATTGATTTTTGTTTTTTGTTTTTAGAGACAGGGTTTTTCTGTGTAACAGCCCTGGCTACCCTGGAACTCACTCTGTAGACCAGACTGGCCTCTAACTCTCAGAGATCTCCCTCCTGGGATTAAAGATGTGCATCACCATGCCCTGCTCAATGTGCTGTATTGTTAAAAATAAGTTTCCATTTACTCTAAGAGCTGAATTGCTGTTTTTAAGTCTTTGTTTCCTGGAGCATGACCTGCCCCAACCAACCCATGATCTTGACTTGTTTTTGAGAACACCCAACCCCTCCCAGATCCTCCCTGACACCCTAATACTTCCTACTCACAAGGTGACCACATGGTGATTGTTCTTGTTTTTTGAGATTTTTCTGTACTTCCTTATTGCTCCGTTGTCTCAATTCTGTAAACCTGCTTTGCAACTGCTCATGGTTTTACTCCTTAAAAGGGCCCTAAGAAATGGACTCAGGGATGCTATCTTTAACCTGACTTAGGAGGTAGTTGCTGGCCAGCTCTTGGGTACATCCTAATAAAAACAAAGCTCAATTCAAATTTGACTCAAAATTGTGGTAGTGATCTTATTGTCACCTGGTGGAATTAACAACATCACTACATTTGGCTTTTTATATGGGTTCTGGGGATTGAACTCAGATCCTNATGCTTGGATAGCAAGCATTTTACCAACTGACTATCTCCCCTGATCCTGAAGTTTGATTTGGCCAATTTATTTCACATCAAAATTTGTCCAGGTCTCAAACATTTGTAAGAGTTGCTAGAAACAATAACTGAGGGTTTTATGTTATGAAATAATCTTTTTGTACACTATGAAAANGTGTCTTTGCCAAGGCACCTTCTGATTGGTTTAATGAAAGGCTGACTGGCCAATAGCTAGGCAGGAAGAGGTTAGGCAGGAGAGTTAAACTGAGAGGACCCTGGGAAGAAGGAGGGAGGAATGATGGGAGTTGCCGGGAGATGGGGAGAGAAGCAAGATGAACATGCAGTGCTGGAAAAAGCTCTGCCACATGGTAGACTGTAGATTAGAAATATGGGTTAATTTAAGTTGTAAGAGCAAGTTAGTAACAAGCCTAAGCTATTGGCTGAGTATTTATAAATAATAATGTCTCTGTGTGGTTATTAGGGAGCCTGCTGTCCCAACAGAAACTGCATCTACAGTCCTGAGAACTTTGCCTAATAGTTATAAAGACCATAATCTAAGGCTCAACTGAGAGAATACCAACTGCTAGGGGCATTCAGAGAAAGAGGTCTCTGCAGGGGCAGGAAGCCCCAGATGCTGTGCCCAGGAACCTGCCAATCTGTGTGCCCATCAGCAGCCACTCCTAAGGAACAGAGAAGAGAATGCTGTGACTCTGGGGATGCAGATGTTGTTCACAGCAGAAGCTGCCACAGCCATTGAAGTACTAAAAAGTTAGAAAGGATCCATGTCTTTCTTTTTAATGTTTAGAACAGAGAGGGATGGACAGGGTCACATTTGATGAAAATGAACANCAAATATTCCTGGAGGAAAAGCAAGTCTGTTTTTATGGACGGAAACATTGAACAGGAAGCTGTCTCCAGAGGATGAGAAGTGTTGGGAAAGCAAGCACAGATGACAGGCTGCATGGCAGGGAAGACAGAGAAGAGGGAGCTGAAGGAACTGTGGGAGGTGGTGTATGTCCACAGTACATAATCAAGTAGAGCTGAGGCAGGAAAGTCAGGGATTCAGGGCTCTTCTGGAGGTGGTAGTGGGTGGGGGAGATCAGGTTGGAAGGAAAGACTATTAATTTGGTGAGATTTGAAAATTGCCTCATTGGGACAAGGAAAATGCAGATAGGATGATAAAGGAATCTTGTTCTGTGCAGACCACTGTGTAAACTACCACAGACTGAATGGCTCAAATCATAGAAATTTATTTATTTTTTTTTGTTTCTGTTTTTTGAGACAGGGCTTCTCTGTGTAGCCCTGGCTGTCCAGGAACTCACTCTGTAGACCAAGCTAGCCTCTAACTCAGAGATCTGCCTGCCTCTGCTTTCAGAATGCTGGGATCAAAGGCATGTACCACAATCATCTGGCTTGGAAATGCATTTCTTATACATCTAGAGAATGGTAGTACAAGACCAAGAAGTTGACAGATGTCTTAGGGTTTCTATTGCTGTGAAGAGACACCATGACCATGGCCAGTCTTAATAAAGGAAAACATTTCATTGGGACTGGCTTACAGTTTCAGAGGTTTAGTCCATTATTGTCATGGCGGGAAACATGGTGGCCTGCAGCAGANATGGTGCTGGAGAAGGAGCTGAGAGTTCTACATCTTGACCTACAAACAGCAGAAGCCAACTGTGTCCTACACTGGGCATAGCTTGACCATAGGAGATCTCAGAGCCCACCCCAACACTGACACACTTCCTCCAACAAGGCCACACCTACTCCAACAAGACCACACCTACTCCAACAAGGCCACACTCCTAATAGTGCCATTCCCTATGGACCAAGAATTTAAACACCTGAGTCTATGTGGGGTGGGGGGCGCATACCTATTCAAACCACCACAGCAGGGTATGCTTCTTACAAAGTCTCTTCTCTTGACTTGCTGATGAAGCCATCTGACTATGTTTACCTGGCTTCTAATTTGTGTGCTAGGAGTTGAGGGAAGCAGGTTCCCTGGAATCTCTTTTTGTAAAAACACAAACTGCATCATGAGGGTCTAGAGCTCTCCAAACCTTAGTTAACTCTCAGTATAGCCAAAGATCTTACCTCCAGTTACTGTCACATTGGAAGTTTCTGAAATACTCTAATAGGCCTGAGCATGGCAAACATGGCTCTGGCAGGGCTTGCCTTTCTCCTATTCCCTCAGCCTTGCTGAACTGTTTACATTCTTAAAGCTAGCCACCAAAGTCTATTCTTCCCTTATTTGGCCACTTCTTCCTCCTGAGGTTGATCACCAAGGTCCAGCTATCAAAGTATTGAAGTCCAGTAATCAAAAGCTCCTTTTTGGCTACTCTAATTAACATTCTGCTCAAAACATACCAACTCATCCTAACAGGGGGCTTCCTTTTCCCCCTTTATAAACTGCCATTTGCCTATGGGCCACATCTATCTCCTCTATCCAGAGGGAATCCTTTGTCCCTCCAGGGGCAAATATCCCTTCCCCCTCTCCTTGCTTCTTTTTCCTTCTCCTTCATCCTCCATCTCCTGTCTTTGTCTCTTACCCCTGCCCTTTGTCCCTCAGGGTCAAATAAATCTCCTTTGTGCTGAGAANTTGGTCTTGGGGTGTCTTGTGCCAATTCCGGTCCTTTCAGTTGTGATATCAAAACATGAAAAATAATTGTTACTGTTACAAAATGGTAAAATTACAGATGAACAAACAGAGTTCAATGAATTGGATCTCTTAGCCTGGGATCACACTAGAGAATGACAGCGTCTGGGTTTACACCAGGGCTTGGCTTCCACCTTTGAAAGNTGGCTTCCTCACCCCAACTTCCATGAAGCTGAATGCTGTTACTCCAAAAATCAGGAGGAAGATGTGGGAGCACAAAGTGAGTGAGGTATTGCAAGAGAAAGCCTAGCTTTGAATGGCCTTTGGATGTCTCCAAACTTAAGCAAATTCTGGCTGGGGTCTCAACAGAATTTCTATATGAGAAGATTNTTGGCCATTCTTCAGGGTCTGTGGAGCTCAAGAGAGATGCCANAAGATGGTTGCTGGGTCCACACTGCTCCATTTGATGAAAAGGAAAAGAAAGTTTATTCTACAAACTGCAAGTNTATGTCTTGGGCAAAGTTCTTGAAGGGTCATCTCTTAATATCCAAAAGGGAAGCAGTTTCTGTGATCACCAAGTTCTCCTGAAAGAAGTGATTTTGGATGAAGCCTNTATTCCTTTGTGAGAAACTAAAAGACTGGTATATTTTTTTATTAAAAATATATTATTTTATTGTATTTTAATGTATTTTATATATTATACATAATATGCAATATATGATAGACATATCACATATATAATATATAATGTATATTTTAATATATTAAAAATATTTTTTCTCATATAATATATCCTGATTATATATCCCCTCTCTCTACTCCT
>LZPO01066920.1:27223-43001 GCA_001675575.1 Neotoma lepida
AGTATAAGAGCTAGTCAGTAAATTGCCTGAGCTAATGGCCAAGCAGTTGTAATTAATATAAGCTTTTGAGTTATTAATTTATAAGTGGCTGTGGGACCACTGGGTGGGCTGGACTGTGTGGGGCCTGGTGGGAACCAGACAAAACATTCACCTACAGGGAACAATATTACAATGTAGGGAGTTAGGTCTCTGTATGGTTCCACAATGGATGGTTTGAAAATGGAACAATTAAATGAAGGGATAATCAACTGGGATTGACATAATGCTGATTATAATTATTATCAGTTTGGTAATTCATTATTTATCCTTAAAAAGTGGTTTGATATCAGTGCTAAGAATGAAAAATTGATACAATCCTTAGAAAGACCTACTAATGAAACCAAGAAAAATATTCACACACAGACAGAGGAGTTCAGAGCAGAACCTACCTCACCTTTGCATTATGAAACTGAAGAGGAGCAGCCCAAGGTTATTAGAAAAATCAACCTTAATTTATCCATTTACCATTCAAGAACAACCACCAGATGATATGTACCCCCAAGGCTATTCAGAAGTTAACTGGGATCCTATAGAAATGTTAGATTTGAAGAGATTTAAGGAAGCAGTAGTTTCATATGGTATGCATTCATCTTTTGTGAAGCAGATGTTAAATTCATGAGCAACTTGGAATAGAATTATTCAACAAGACTGGAAAGATTTAGCTATAGCAATTTTGAATTTTGGTCCTCAGTTACTAAGGAAAACATGGTAGAGAGAGGAAGCTAGGGTCATAGAAAAACAAAATAGGGCTAGAGGTATTTAAATTTCCCAAGAACAGCTTCTCAATGAAGGCATGTATGCTGATTTGCAGACAGATTACATTTGATGATCACACCTTGATTCTATGCCATATAGCAGCTCTGAATGCTTGGGACAAGGTTGAAGAATCAGGAAAGAGGACTGAGTGATTTACTAAAATTATTCACGGCCCCAAAGAAACCTTCACTGATTTTTTTTTTTTACAAAGATTGACTTCAGTTGTAAATAAAATGATATCAAATCTAGAAGTTAGATAAATATTAATTGAATCTTTGGGTTTTGAAAATGCTAATTCAGAATGCAAAAGGGTATTAGGCCTTTAAAGGTACGATCAGCACCAATAGATGAATGGATTGGAAAGACAGCTGATATTGGATCTTTTATGATCATACTTGGATAGGAAAAGTGATTTCTAAACATTTTAAGAAAAATCAAATGTTAGATGTTTTAATTGTGGTAAGCTAGATCATCTGAAAAGTGATTGTAGGAGAGGAGTNACTAGAAACAATGTCTTTTTCTAGATATAATCCAAACAGAAGCCCCCAGCCTTCTGGAATATGCAGAAGGTGTGTCAAAGGCTGTCATTGAACTAGTGAATGAAGATCANCAAGGGTAACCCTTTGCCATCAGAAAATCCCTTAGGGAGCTTTTTCTCAAATTTGGTTTAATCATTCCCTGTTAGCACTGGAGAAACTCCTCCACAGAGCAATTAAAAAACTTAATGCCTGTTGTGAAAAAACATACTGCTCTGGATGACAGAACAGCTTCAGTAGACAAAACAAAATTTTCAGGAGAAACCATAAAACAAGTATTTTGGCAAACTTTTATAAATGATCAAGACCAAGGCTAAAAATACAAATAAATAGCATTGTGATTAAAGGTTTACTAGACACAGGCACAAAATCTTNGGATCCAGATTGGCCTCTTCAGGAGGTAAATATTCAGCTTGTAGGGATTGGAACTTTATCTCAGGTAAAACAAAAGTGCAATATGGGTTGAATGTATAGGGCCACAAANACAGNTAGGAAAATTAAAGTCNTATGTAGCTAACATAACAATGAATNTAAGGGGACATGATTTATTACAACAATGGAAAACCCAGATTAACATCCCTCCAATTTCAGAAACAAACTATAAACTAATGTATGTTTCTGAGAAAAATATAAAAAGGTATTATCAAGAATAGTCACCAACCATTCAGATTGTACATAGCAAGGAACAACAGCTGCCAATCTTTCAAAGGTACCAACAGCTGCTGATGTTTCAATGGTACCTACCTTTAAAATGGTTAACTGACAAATCTGTCTGGGTGGAACAATGGCCTTCGACATCAGAAAAATTGCAGGCATTAGAACAGCTGATACAGGAGCAGCTAAATGCTCAATATATTGAAGAATCGACCAGTCCTTGGAATTCTCCTATATTTATCATTAAAAAGAAATATGGAAAATGGAGAATGGTAACAGATCTAAGAGCTATTAATAAGGTGATTCAGCTAATGGGCTCTTTACCACCTGGAATTCCCTTGACTTCTTTATTACCTAAAAGATGGTCTATTACAGTGATTGATTTAAAAGATTGCTTTTTTACTGTACCTTTACAAGAACAGGACAGAGAAAAATTTGCCTTCACAGTGCCTACTTATAATAATTCCTACCCGTTAAAAAGTTTCAGTGGAAAATTCTTCCACAAGATGTGTTAAGCAGCCGCACCTTGTGTCAATATTTTGTACAACAGCTATTGGAAATAATTCATAAACAGTCTCCTCAATCTATAATTTACCATTATATGGATGATATTGTATTAGCTGATTCAGAATCAGATACCAAAAAAAATGTTTGAAGAAGTAAATTTTGCCTTGTTGGGGATTATAAATTTCTCCTGAAAAAATACAAAGTGGAGATTTTATTAATTACCTAGTATATAAGATAGGTTTACAAAAAAATTCAACCGCAGAAAGTACAAATCAGGAGAAATGAATTATGAACTCAATGATTTTCAAAAATTGCTGGGAGATATTAACTGGATATGACCCACAATTGGATTGATAATTCAAGAACTAAGTAATTTATTTCAAACCTTAAAAGGTGATAATGACTTAAATAGTCCAAGAAAATTATCAGCTGAAGCGGGAAGACAATTGGCTTTGGTAGAAGAGAAATTATAGGATGCATATGTGGATTGCTTGGATCCAGAGCTTCATTGTATCCTAGTCATTCTATCTTCTACACATTCTTCTATAGGAATTCTGATGCAAAGAAGATATAATAAATATCTTAGAATGGATTTTTTTTTTACCATACAAATGATAAAAAATTAAAGCCTAGGTAGAAAAGGTTTCTGAACTGATTCTGAAAGGAAAATTGGGACTTCATCAACTATCAAGAATAGATCCAACAGAAATTGTGGTACCTTTTATTAATGCTGAAATTACCTCATTATGGGCAGAAAATGAACACTGGCAACAAACTTGCAATAATTTCTTGGGAGAGATTAGCAACAAATATCCCCAAAGCAAGCAACTTCAGTTTATAAAAAGAACTAATTGGATTCTTCCCCACATTGTACAAGGAATACTAATTTCTGGAACTCCTACACTCTATACTGATGCAAATAAATCAGGAAAGGCAGGTTATAAGTCAGGAAATTTAAGTAAAGTGGCTCAAAGCTNTTATGATTCTGTTCAAAAGTCAGAATTACATGCTATTCCCATGGTATTATTAGTTTTTTCCCGAACCTCTTAATATAGTTACTGACTCTCAATATGCAGAAAGAATTGTTTTACATATTGAAACTGCTGAACTTATTCCAGATGATTCAGAATTAACTTTGTTATTTATTCAATTATAAGAAATAATCAGAAATAAAAATCACCCCTTGTACATAACACATATCAGANCCCATACAGGTCTACNAGGCCATCTAGCACAAGGTAATGATGGAATTGATCAGCTATTGGTAGGAAATGTTTAGAAGTCTCAGAATTTCATAAGAAATACCATGTTAATAGCAAAGGTTTGAAGATTTTTCTATCAATTGGCACAAGCCAAGGAAATTATAAGGAAATGTTCTACTTGTTCTTTGTATAAACAAACTCCATTATCTGCAGGAAGTAACCCAAAAGCTACTCAAATAAATGAAATTTGGCAAATGGATGTGTTTCATTTTGTGGAGTTTGGAAAATTGAAATATGTGCACCATATCATAGATACATATTCAGGATTTTAATGGGTAATTGCTTTAAGTTCTAAAAAGGCTGATTCTGTAATTACACATTTATTAGAATTTATGGCCATTATGGGAATACCTATACAAATTAAGACTTAAAATGCTCCAGCATATGTCTCTAGTAGAATGAAACAGGTTTTTTTTTTGCATATTACAACATAAAGCATGTTACAGGTATACCACACAATTTTACAGGACAAGCAGTTATAGAAATATCTAATCACACTTTAAAAGATGCTTAATAAACAGAAAGGGGTAGTAAAGCCCCCAGAGATAGATTACACAATGCTTTATTAACTTTAAATTTTTAAATGCTAATGAAAAAAGAATAACAACAGTAGAGAGACATTGGATAGTAGAAATCAGCCTGTATACTTTAAGGATGTGTTGACCTCAGAATGGAAACCAGGATGTGTATTAGGTTGGGAAGAAGTTTTGCTTTTGTTTCCACAGGAGAAGAAAAGCTATGGATACATCAACATTGATAAAGATTAGATTCAAACAGGAGAGACCTCTTGATTAGGAGAGGTGATAGTTCATCAAAGGGCATGGGCATTCAATCTAAACTAACTTATAAGACTAACAAATGCCTTTCATTTAATCAGACATTACCNGCCAAAAAGGGAAACTCCACAAAGTTAGGGTTGGGGCAGGGTTTTGTTTTTGTTTTTCCAGGAGAATAAAAGCATCCAATTAAGGAATTTGAAGACCATTGGACAAATGAGACATCGGAAGAAAAAGGACGAATCATCCAGAGAAAATGTCACAAGAAAAAGAGTAAATTGGGCTAATGGTATAGCACATTTCCAACAGGATAAAATTTCATAAATCTTCCCCAATGTTTGTTTCTGCTGCTCTCTACAGACATATAAGGAAAATGGTCTTCTTGTGGCACAAGTCAATTAAAAATGAAGCTGGCTTTGGAGTTGGAGCATGGCTCTCTCCTTCTCTAAACCCAAACATGCTTGTTAAAGGAAAATTCAAAATCTCTGTCTCATGTCAGAAGAGCCATCTGGCATGGGACAGAAGAAAAACGAAAATTAAGGGACTATTCTATTGCCATTAATCTCATAATCCTTTGGGGTTTTTTTTGACTCTTTTAAACTTTTCATAAGGTATAAATACTATTTCAAAATTTGTAAGATTAATATATATATATTTTTAAACTTTCTGTCATAATGGTCATATAGAGTACTAAAATTTTAGAAATAAGCTTCATCTAGCTTCTTATACAGGATTTNGGGCTTGAGTTTGATCAGGTAACTAAGAATTAACCTTGTATACCCCAGAAGTATTTAATAGGTTGTGGTCCTTTAACCTCACTGAGATCTACTGCATATGGCATTTAAAATGGTTAAGTTTCTGCAGTGAGCTGGGACCATCCCTAACAGTGACCTTTGAAGTCTCCAAAAGGATGATAGGACTCCGCAACAATAATTCCACCTGGATTGTGATAGGTCCATTAATCTGACAAATACCACCCAAAGATCAGCTTTGAACTACAAACTGCTCNGGACAATTTCNAGGTGGTTAACTGAGATGGTCCCGTCTCCCAGACTAGTCCAGCCAGGATTTCAGATAAGCCTTGCACTTTCCCATTACACCGAGACTAAACAACAGCTAGCCCTCACAGGACTTGACCATTATCTCAATTTTCTCAAGGTCCCCTAAAGATGCTGTCACTCCCAGACAACAGGAAGCAATTTTAAGAACATGATGCCCACATTCCCAAGAGGTGAGGTGGGTCATTTTTGGTTATTTGGTGGATTATGGATGTTTATCATTGTTTAGAGAGGTTGTAGCAAGTTGCTATTGGTCATAGTCAGGGAGAAAACTAAGCAAAGGAGGTTAGATTCAGGGGTCTCATTCCAAAAAGAAAAAGGGGGATATAGAAATGATAGGGAAAAGGATAGATTATTGAATCTACTTTTAAACTAGAAAAGGAACAAGTAGTCTTAAATATTTTACATTGGTATGGATTTTTGTATATTGATACAAATTTAAGGTTATTTTTGTTTTAACATACTGTATATATGTTTCTACTCTTGTTTCTACCTATGCATCTCATTTTAAAATGTAATGTAAAGTTATAGTCCTTAAAGACTATTATTATAAACTGTTTAAGATCTCTAAGAAATGTAGGTTAGTGGTTAGTCATGTATAACAATCAGATTTGTGGCCATGTTAGATATATTTTCAAGGTCAAACAAAGATATATTTCAGATAGACAGATGGTCTTCAAACACTTCAAAGACCTACAGAATATGTAATTTAAGATGTTTTANTAGCATAAGGCTTTTCATAATAGCGAGACACGTTTGCTCGTGGCAGCACCAATCTAATTCAAAAAAAGATGATGGGCAACTAAGACCCTCCTTATTGAGTTTGCTTTCATTGTGGCAAAGTTAGTGGCAAAGTGGCAAGAAACTGCTCTTGCCTTGACTACTGACAGTATCCTGTCCAAACTGAACAAGTAGACACAAAAGAAAGTGACTACAAAACTTTGCCAAGTCCTTCAAATTTCCTGCTTTACAGAAAAGTCTGTTAGATATTCTAAGCCTATAGGTCGAAGATGGATGCCTCAATGTTTCAGAGGAACCTTGAGTGACTGTCCAGGCAACCAAATGTCACTGTCATTTCTATAGTTTTGGAAGTTGTTTGCTCTGAACTTCCCATTTACTCAGGTAATATTATATCCTTCTCAGGTCTTTGATGGGGTTGAAGACTATATAGTTATAGTTTTCCTTGTTACTAAATTCAGAAAAAAAACTCACAAAAGAAGTGTCAAGTGTATAAGGTTGAGAGACATAAAAAGATAGTTTTGGGTTGCTAATACAAGTTAGGATAGAAAATGAATTGGTACAAAACTTTGGACTCACTAAAATAGGATAGATAATGAAATATTTTCTCTGAATTTGCCAAATGCAAATGGATTGGACATTGTGAATCTAATCCTTAGCTGATAATTGTTCTTTTTTTTTGGTTTTTTTGAGACAAGGTTTCTCTGTGTAACATCTCAGTCCTGGATGTCCTGGAACTTCCTTTGTAAACCAGGCTGGCCTTGAACTCACTGAGATTTGCTTGCCTCTGCCTCCCAAGTGCTGGGATTAAAGGTGTGTGCCATCACCTCCCAGGTGAAAATTGTTCTTATTGTATATAGTTTTATTGTGTTAGAGTTAAAGCCTCCCATTTTTTATTTAGACAAAAAGAGGGAAATGAGGGATATTTTNATCGCACTCTGACCCTCCTGAGACTGACAATAAAGTTTACTTTGAATCAGAAGGAAGAGCTAGCTACTAACTGACCAAAAGTAGCCATAGAGGTTTTGGAGGACCGAGGACATATAGAGAGGTACAGGAAGTAGTAGGGTGGAGCTTAGAAAGATTCTCAGACTTTTTGGATCGAATAAGGNGAGATAGAGGAGGTCACTGGTCNCTTCTCCACTGCTTCTCTGGTCATTCAGGTTTTTACCCTGATATCTGACTCCTGAGTTTTTATTGATAAAGTATAATTACATAAACACTTCAAGGTGGATCTAGGAAAAGTTATAGAGTTGGGTAAATATGATCAAAATACATTCCTTAAAATTCTCTAAGAATCAAAAAAAGA
This sequence comes from Neotoma lepida, assembly GCA_001675575.1. NCBI lineage: Eukaryota > Metazoa > Chordata > Mammalia > Rodentia > Cricetidae > Neotoma > Neotoma lepida. Next base: position 34,859 of record LZPO01066920.1, read on the forward strand.
AAAATATATGAATTATTTCTTTCAAAAAGCCAGAAATTCAGATTTGTATAAGAAATCTCATATTGTAATATTAATAAGAAAAATTGANTGCACAAAGTGAGTTGTTCCAGTGTGTCACTACCATACAGCTGCCAATCTACAGGAGAAAGGGAGCCCTGTAGGATGGGAGTTCTTGTTCTAGCAATTATTTCAAAATCATGTAGCAGCCCTTGTTCATACAAAGGGTATGTAAAATGGCTGTTAATTCTGTCTTGTGATCACAGATGGCACAGTGGTTATGAGTCCTTGCTGTTCTTGCAGAGGACCCAAGTTTGATCACCAATACCTACTCTGGGTAGTAACTCCAGCTCCAGGGGATCTGATGTCCTCTTCTGCATGCATTCACAAATAAAAACTAAGTATTAAAATACTAAAAACAAAAACCCCAAGCAAAAAAGGGTCAGGCTTGATGGTACATGCCCTCAGTCCCAGCACTCAGGAGGCAGAGGAAGGCACATCCCTGTGAATTCAAGGACAGCTTGGTCTACACAGAGAAACCTAGACCAGCCAGGGCTGCATAGTAAGATCCTGTTTCAAAAGCAAAGCCAACAACATATCCATATTTAAAAAAGAAAAGAAAGACCCAGATGGGGGTGGTGCACACCTTTAACCCCAGCACTCAGGAGGCAGAGGCAGGCGGATCTCTGTGAGTTTGAGGCCAGCCTGGTCTACAGAGCGAGTTCTAGGACAGCTAGAGTTACACACAGAGAAACCCTGTCTCGAAAAACAGAAAAACAAAACAAAACAAAACTAAAAGAAAGAGATAAAAAGAAAGAAAAGAAAACCTTACTTCAAAGAAAAGAAGAGAGAATATAGAATTATATAGAGATGGGGGGGATTTTACTTTTAGCTTCCTTCTCTCCCACTTCCTCATTCTTATCTTCTTCTTCCCCACTTCCCTCCTCTCACTTTTCTCTTTTTCACATTAGCTGTCTCTGCTNAGAGTCACTTTCTCAAACCAGCACACAGCTCAAGTGACCCCCGCCAGGTTTTACCCATCACCCCCAGGACTGTCCCTTCAGATCAATTTACCTTGGTCACCATGTCACCTGCACCTAAGCCTTGGTTTGGAGAGAAGTAAGAATCTCATTTGTTTCCCAGTGTTAAAAACAGCAAGGACAAGGTCAGTGGCCCAGATAGCTAAGATCTAAAGCTGTGCAGTCACCCTAGCTGGAGCAGAAATCTTCCATCTCTAGAGGTNAAGGCCTTTGGGCGTCTCCCGAATAAAAGAGAACTTCTCTGGGGTTACATGTACCCAAACGCGGGGTAAAAGCTAAGTATTTGTGAGCCTGAATGAAAAGCAAGCCATACTTCCTGAAACTCACCTTGATATTTCCCTAAACTAAAAATCCTGTTTTAAAGTCTCCACAACCCCAGCATTTGGGAGGTGGAGACAGAAGGACCAAGAGCTCACGGTCAGCCTCTGTTACACAGCTAATTCCAGTAGAAAGTAACCAAAGGAGGCTTAGAGGGAGGGATGAAAGGGTGAGGGGTGGAGAAATGGAGATGAGGAGGGAATGAGCCAGGGTTCAGGCTGCANCTCACTTGCATGAGCTGCAATGTGTCACTGAGTCTATAGGTGTGGCTGCTGTGCAGTCAAGGATGCCAAATGTCATGGGGGCCTCACGGAAGCTGGGGATGGGACAGGAAGCAGNAGAGGTGTGGAGGTGATCAGTATCTGCTTGGACTGTGAACGGGAAGTTCAAGTTCAGTGAACAGAAGCAGGTTCTCAGGGTGAACCAGGAAGTTGGATGAGGTTCACGTGGGCGCTGTGAAATGTAGTGCAGGTCTTCACAAACCAAGTTTGCAGTCTTCACAGTTCTTTCCTTTAGAAACTGTAGGAGTAGGAGCAGTATATGGGGCAGAGGATCCAACCTTTTGGAAAAGGGACAGGTTGCAGCATTCAGTATAGTGGGGACCTGTGAACCAGCCTTTTCGAGCAAAGCTGTGAAAGCGAATGTAAAGGGAAAAGCAGAGTTCTCACCTGTCCATCCGGTTCTTCCTCTCTCCTCCCCTTCCCTCTCCTCCCCTCCCCTCCCCTCTCCTCTCCTCCCTTCTCTTCCCTTTTCTCAAAATCATGCTTAGAGCCCATGTTTTTTCTTTCTCTGTTCACCAACAATTAAACAGAAAGATCTTATTAGCAGGAGAAAGATTTTCTCAGAGATAGAATATAGAACAGGGGTGGTGGGGAGGGCATTAGGGGAAACACAAAACTGGAAATACCCATCCCCACCTCCCCTTCATATGGGCCCCATTGAGAACAGTCTAAAACCAGGTAGACAACATTAAGGCTTTGTGGAAAGACTTCTTGCTGCCTAGGATGGCAAGTTGAATAACTACTAGCAGGAACAGAAGCAACTAACTTGAACCATCAAGATGGCTCAGGCAGCAACACACCTGCTACCAACCTGGCAGCCTGAGTTGGATTCCCTCATACCCACATGGCAGGAAGGAGAGATCTGGCTTCTCTGGGTTGTCTTCTGACTCCCACACGTGTGCTTTGGCACACGCATGTGAACATATAACGCCCCTACAGTAAGTAAAATAAANGTATTTTTAAAATGTTTTAAAGATGTAGTTTTAATTTTAATGTGTATATGTGAATGTGTCTGTTATGGGCATATGCACATGAATACAAGTGCCCAGAGGAGGCCAGAGGTGTCAGATCCTCCCAGGAGCTGGAGCTACAGGCAGGTTGTCAGCTGCCTAACACAGAGGCAGTGACTGAACTGAGGTCCAAACTCTTAAGCATTGAGCCATCTCTCTGACCCTTGTGAAAGAAAGTCTTTAAAGAAGCAATGAGTTCATTTATCAAAGTTGTGAGTTTGCTTAAGAGAAGGTATGGATAAAGGCTGATCAAGAAGATTTCAAAGAAGGTAGGGTGCAAGGCTGCAGGTCCTCTTAATTATCATGACAGTCATGTTCATGTTCAAAGGGAAGGAAGCCNAAACACAGTAGAGTCACTTTGCAGATAGTGCAGTGAGCCCCAGGCCACGGCAGCGACTAACAACTTTTCCTATGCTGATCGTTTTAGGATATGTTTTCTTGCTACATGCAATGACTCAACTAAGTCATGAAGGGCCTGGGTGCCAGAATCCAGACAGACCTATGATGTAAGGAACCTGCCCCCACAGCAGGCACAGACAGCTGCCTAGAAAAGAATGGTGAAGTACTGTGTATCCTCTCTCCAAGCTGCTGATGCAGTAACCCACAGGTAAGTTAGTGTCTATAATGGTTGCCTTACTGTCTTGGGAGCCTATCATAACTCTGGACACATAGAAGACTTAATTAACATGTGTGGAATGCATTCTTGAATTTTATTAAGTAAGCTGTATAGGAGACCAGTGGTTTGAACTGAGCTCCCACCCTGAGCTNGACAGGGTAAACCAACATGTCGTAAGCAGAATAGGAGGTGTTGCTCAGTGGTGGATTGCCTGCCTAGCATGTGCAAGGCCCTAGGTGCTATCCTCACTCCAGCAAAGTCAGACAAACAAAAACCAAACGAGANAAAACAAAAGTGGAATCTTAACTAGACCCATGTCTCCAATATACACACCATCAAATGTGTGTCCAAGAAAAGTGACAGACAAATCCTCCATCAGCTCAGTTTGGCGAAGTCCCCTCTCCTTTAATCTTGTAAGAACAATGACTTTGGAATGGCCAGTCTACTTTTTNTCCTGTTTCTACTCTCCTCAGCCCTTTCCTGAGTGCGGAGTCTAGGCTTCCCTGCTNGGCTCATGGGAGAGCTCATCGTATTTTTCAGAAGGAAGAGTTGCCCCATTCTAGACCTGTCAGTCAAGGCCACTTANGATCTGTAAACAAACATGGGGGCTTGAGAGATGACTCAGTGGTTAAGAGTTCTCAGAGGACTCAAACTCAGTTCCCAGTGCCCATATCTGGAGGCTTTCAACTGCCTAANTACCTAACTGCTTAACTCTGGCTGTAGGGGCTCTGAGCCCTCTGCTGGCCTCCCCTGGTACCTGCACTTATGAGCATGCACCCACCCCCGCACACATGCACACTAAATCTTTTATTAAAGATCTTTTTGTTTCTTTGTTTGTTTTTTTCTGAGACAGGATTTCTCTGTGTAGCACTCACTACACTCACAGGTAGACCAGTCTGGCCTCGAGCTCAGAGGTCCACCTGCCTCTGCCTCCCGAGTGCTGGGATTAAAGGCACGCACCACCATGCTCTGCTTTATAAAAAATATTTAAACTCATTATGTTTGATTTTGTCTTTTGGTAATTCATAATAGTATTATGAGTTACTATGAATACTATTATATTATTTTATATTATATTATATTATATTATATTATATTATATTATATTATACTACAATCTCTAAGTTGCTGAGGTAAAGCCATTTTAGCTGACCTCCTATGAGATTTGACCCTTTCACTCACAGATGGGAGAGTGTCTCTCTCTGCCTCCCCCCCAAAAAAAAGACCTATCTTAGGGACAGAAGAGCACAATCTCCTGGCTTCACAAGAACACTGGAGACACAGAGGAAAGTTAAGTTTGGTAAGTACAACAAATGGACGAAAAATAAAAACAAATACAACTAGCCATTGTTTCACATTCCTCCTTGTGTGGCCACACAGAAGTTGGGATTTACTAGTTGGTTTGCTCCACCTGAGGCTGGATAGTCTCACAGTGGTCGTGTGGAGTCTGGGGAGGCTGTTCTGTCCCCAAAGCCTCAGAACAAAAGGGGAAAGAATGCAACCCTAATCTGACGGGAAAGCTCCCAAGAGTCAGTGTTGCGAGTCTAGACTGAAAGGCTCAGGGAGGGTAAGGAGGATGTCTGTGGGTGGTGGCAGCACTAACAACTGCCCACAGCTGTCCCCTGAGGAAGAGCTGAGCGCAGGTGCACATGTGTGAGCTTTCCCTTCTTCCTCTTGNCTCACAGAGTTCCCAGCCTTTGGAAGACACCCCCACTCAGGCAGGTCTTCCTCATTCGTATCACTGAGCCACACATCCTACTAGACAAAAGTGGAATTATTATTGATCAGTTTTCTAGGCATTTCAATCCAATCAATTAGACAGCTAAGATTAGCCATCAGAGCACTGGATAGTGAGGCCCCCAGATGAACTAGCTTNATTTTTTAAGCTGTGATTTTGGTGCGTGGGAGGGGATTTCATAGAGTCTTTGTTTTTGAGATGTGGTCTCATTATGTAGCCCAGGCTGGGACTGAACTCCCTCTTCTAGCATACGCTCTCTCNTCAGCTGAGGCNAGGCCTCAGAGCTCCTGATAGAGACTCAGAGTTTCCAAACATGAGAGGAAATTTATGAGTGGCANTTCTGCAGCNCTGACTTCCATACTGAGTCCTCTGGCTTTAGAAACGTAGGCAGACTGCCCTGACGCCNGCTGTAACACTGCTTGTAATAACCATGGGCTTCTTCTTGCTGCAGCTTACTCTCCGTCTCTCACACAATTTCCTGTAAGTAGGGAGGATTTTAGGGTGAATGACTATAACCAAATTAGAATGTTCTAGTTAAAAATAACTAACTTTTAAAACCATTTGAGGCACTAGAGAGATGAATCAGTGGTTAAGAGCTCTTTTTGTTGTTCCAGAAAACTGGGGTTCCTAGCGCCCACACCAGATGCTCGTAGTTGCCTGTAGGTAACTCCAGCTCCATGGAGGCCTTTCCATAGCCTCCATGGGGACGTGGAATACATTCAGACCAACATACACATAAAATAATTTTCTTATATACTTGATGTGTCTATTTTTTGTCTACCTTGTCACCTGGGGTAGGGAGATTGGGGACAGCTAATTTACACACACACACACACACACACACAGATGCGGGNGAAACCTATGTGCCATGGTTCATGTGTGGTGGTCAGAGGATAATTTTTTGGAAGTGAGTTCTTTCCTTCTACCTTTCTTGAGATAGGGTCACTCTTATTCCTGCCGGTGGACTGCATCCTCCAGACTAGCTTGTCCACAGCTTCTGGATTCAGGGTCCCAGGAAATGGTAGCTTTTGTTCTATTGAGATTATAATAAGTTTGAGTAAATTCTAAATTTGGGGAAGTNTTGTGGGTGTGGGAAGAGCTGCAAAGTCCTATACCTTTTCCAAGTAACCCTCTCTGCAACATAAGAAAGTCAAACTGTGACCACCAACCCTCTCTGCAANATAAGAAAGTCAAACTGTGACCAGCAAGTCTGATTCTGATTTCACATCACTNGTGGTGTGGAAATGCATCCTTGTGTATGCCCAGTAAAGAGCCATGGTTACTCTCTGAGGCTTCACAGAGTTTTAAAGAAATTTCAAAGCTGGTCTCAGGTCTTGTATTGGGATTTACCAGCAGTGTGGCAATTGAAGTCCCAACCTGTCCCTTGCCATTATCAATTGTCTGGAACCTCATAGTAGAGGGCTACCCGTAGGTCTGGGTCATCATGGACAGAGAGCAAAGCCCTGGCTTAAGAAGAAAGTTGGGCAGTCTACTAGAGGTCAAGAAAGTCAAAGGTGCATGGAGAAGAGGCTTCACCATGGCATCATCATCAGAGGCAGCCTCCTCACCTAGTGAAGAACGCATCTCCTTGAGGATCTTCAAATAGCCACTTCAAGTATCCATCCTCAAACATCAGTTAGAAATGGGTTTTTAATGGGCTAAGTAGGTATTTGTAACTCTTCCTGTTTTCTTTTTGTGATGCTGGAGATTTGAACCCAAGGGCTGGTGAGGCATCTCAGCAGGCAAAGGTGCTTGTCACCAAGCCCGATGGTAGGACCTACATGGTAGAAGGAGAGAACCCACTCACACCAATTGTTCTATGATCTCAATGACACTAATGCCTCAGCATGCATGTACATGNGTGTATACACACTCACATGAATAATGAAATGTAATACATTCCTTTAAAGCTATATAGTATTTTTGAAGGTATTGAAGTCAAGTTCTCACACATTCTAAGCATGTATGTAAAACCGAGACACATCCCCAGGTTCTTCTCACTTCATTATGACCCTTAATTAATTTCTTAAAGACACTTTGAGATTCAAAGGTCTAAAATAAGCAATGTCAGTTGAAGGATGGCTCAGTGGTTAAGAGCACTGGCTGCTTTTCCAGGGGACCCAGAGCCCACATGGTGGCTCACAACCATCTGTAACTCCATGTTAGGGGATGCAACATGTTTGTCTGGCCTCTGCAGGCACCAGGCATGCACATCGTGCACAAACACTCATACACAGAAAATAAATAATAAAATATTTTTGAAAGATAAAACAGGCAATGTCTATTCTTTTGACAACAACATCAAAGTCCCAAGAAGATGCTTACTTCAATACTAAAAATGTACCCNAATCTAGGCTCAGACAATGTCACCCTCCACCCATTCTTTCCTTCAGAGAATAAAGGTATGAAAAGAGTCACAGAAAAAGGAAGCACACAATCATTGTCACTCTGCTCCCAGTGATCAGGTCTTCTAATTACTTTTGTAGAGACAACTCCACANTTGGAGAAAGAACTGGAGAGCATGGCTTTCTCCTAGGAGCACACAGATACCTAATTTGGCCCACGATCACAAAGGCCTAGCCAAATCATGTTAAGTCCGTTGGATCCCTCCCCTCAAGAGATCACTTTTGTTTGTTTTCTTTATAATGCTAACAATGTATTTCTGGACTGCTAAGATGATAAACCATAGACTGATGGGCTCTAGACTTTGTTTCTCTATTTCTGGGAGCTGGCAAGTCTAAGACCAAAGTGTCAGCAGCTTGGATGTCTGGTGAGGGCTACTTCTCACAGCTGCTTCTTCTCACTTCATCCACAAGGGATGGAAGGGCCAAGGAAGTTCTCTGAGACCTTTGTTTATAAAGACATTGCTAGGGTTTGAATATAGTTTGTCCCCACCAAAATTTACATGGAGGCTTAATTCCCCAAGGCACAGGGTCAGGGNCCTTTGNGAAGTCATTTGATCNTGAAGGCACTGACCTCANGAATAGATTGATGTTTTAATAAAAAGACTAGCTTCTCCTAGGAATAAGTTAGGTGTTGCAGACCTACATAGTTCTCATAAATACGGGCTGTTAGTGAGTCTTGGTTTGTCTCACATATGTATTACTTGTACCTACTTCCTTCTTCTGTTTCCTGTGATGATA
>LZPO01066921.1:10511-22499 GCA_001675575.1 Neotoma lepida
GGAGAGGAGAACTTTAGGCACCCCTTTTCTGGAGGAGGCAGAATCCTTGAATTCATCTCCCCACACTGCCCCGATTGTCTCTGGACAAGCTACTGATGTACTGTGCTACAGTTCATGCACCTGCCCATGGTGGCAAGGTTGCTCTGGGAGTCACAATGAATTGACACACANGGAATCTAGAAGAACATTTTCATCTAGCTAGCACTTAATGGTTCCTANACCACTCAGCATTACTCAACCTTTCTCACCCCTCCATATTGTCATTCTACTTCTCTCATGGTATCTCTCAGTAAGGTTGTCAGGCTCTTATTTTGTCCCAGGTGGAAGATGCCAGAATAATTGGGTGGAGTCACTCATTGTCTTAGTTTAGGTTTCTATTGCTGTGAAGAGACACCATGACGATGGCAACTCTTATAAGGAAAACATTTAATTGGGATGGCTCACTTACAGTTTCAGAGGTCCATCATGGAAGTGAACATGGCAGCGTACAGGCAGACATGGTGTGGAGAAGTAGCTGAGAGTCCTACATCTTGCAGGCAATAGGAAGTCGACTGAAATACTGGGCGGTATCCTGAGCATAGGAAACTTCAAAGCCCTCCCCCACAATGACACANTTCCTCTAACAAGGCCATACCCACTCCAACAAAGCCACACTTCCTAATAGTGCCACTCCCTATGAGATTATGGGGGCCAATAGCATTCAAACTACCATACTCATCCATCACCTTTTATTTAACACTATAATTATCTTCAAACTGAGACCATTATCTTATTTGTCTTGGTTCTCCTCCCACAGTATACGATTAACATAGGACTATTTTTGAAGGTGCAATATTTTTGGATTTCAGACTAGGTATGAGTAGAGATGATGGCCTTTCATTTTTTTCATGGACTTTTTTTTTAACTTTTAAGACTCTAGTCATGCAATGCCTTTGTAAAGACAATTGACATTTTAGTTTGGATTCATTCAAATCAAGCAGAGGCTCTGTTACTTTACTTTAGCTCNTCTCCAAGCCCCACCTCCCAAAATACCAGTATTTTTAGTAGCTTAATGTATTACCTCCAGACCTTCTTCTACATTTTATTTTAGCTTGGAAAGCAGACATTTTCACCAATCTGGGGGCTGCCTAAATAAATGACCTGGCTCATCATGCATGTCTTGGATTTCAAATCCTGCTCTCCCTTGGATCCTTTTATACTTCCTTGTGATATCAGAGACACATGATTAGATTAATTTTTACTTTTTCCATGAATCAAAATATATAATAAAGTTCTTTTCAGCCTGGGTGACAATGCTTGGGTCCTAGTGAGTGTGATACTAAGCACACAGACACAAAGAGGCTGAGACTTCATAGTGTCTGAAATTTTTCCACAACCGCATTTCTCTAAGTCCCTTTATTTAAAAAGAAAATTATGCCAAGCCTACACTTGGAGAATGAAACCTCCAGGAGATGATACATGATGTTGAGCTTGAGTAAGCATATAATAAGATAAAATTTAGGGAATTCAGAGATATAACAAGGGAAAAAGCAGAAAGCATCCAATGATTTATTTTCAATGTTTTAAAATGAGAAGGGAAGATGGCGACTAAATAAAAACCCAGCTCTTCATCTTGTTGTGAGTCTACAAACTACAGAGCATGCTTAGATGCTGCATTTAGAATGTGTTTAGAAGTGGAATTCATTAAAATATTTTATAGTTCAGTTAGTGTTGTTTCAGAAAGGAATTCCAAAGAAAATTCAAACAAGAGCATTCCTAGGTGTTCAAGAAAATGTGGGACCAATTTTAAAATAACTTATTTTACTAAAATGTAAAGTATAAATTCTCATTTGGAATTGGTTTCCACCAGCTGTCTTGTAAGTATTTATGATTATAACATACAGCAAGCTAGAAATGAATAAAGCAGTATGATTCACTATAAGATATCTTGAAGATTATGGATTTCCATTTGATATTGTATTGCAGACACATTTTACTTTGGGCTATTGTGAACATGTGCAGACTCACAGTTAGAACTCTGAAAAATGTTGGGAGATGTGCGAAACAGGAAAGATGGTGCAATGATGCCTCCTTCCAGCACCAGAAAGATCCTGTCCTTTACTGTTCTAATACAGGCACAGAGTACCTTAGAGCCTCACCATCACCTCTCTCAAGACTGCTTCATAGTCCCTGGTGAGTATCATCCAAGCATGTTCAGATATTCTTGTGTCTATCAACACGAGTTTGAAGCCCAAGCAACAGAAGAAACAAAGGATTCCAAAGCCACNAAAGAAAAGATGGCCTTGGAAATTGATGCTGAATAAAACTGACAGAAGAACTTTCTGTTAGTGGAGGAGGACACCNCAAAGGCTGAGGAGAGAGGGAGGGAAATTTGAGGAAGACTTTATCAAGACTCTAAGTCACAGTTAAAGGAGTCTTGGCATGTCACTTCACCGCAGGATGACTATGGATAACAATAATGAAGAGCATATTCAAAAAGCCACGGCTTCAGTATTTTCTGTCATACAGAAAAGATGCTTAAGGAAGTAGGTATGTTGGTCATGAGTTAAACATTGCATCATATACACATGTATTAAATGTTAAATGGTTCCCACAAATTGGTACAATTAAAGTAGGCACAAAAGAATAAGACCAAGAAGAAAAAAAAAAGAAGAAGAAGCTAAGAGAAAAGTCTTCGAAGTCTTCAGAAGAGTGTCTCTAGTTTGGTCTTACAGAACAGTATCAAATGAGGACTAAGTNTTGAAAATCTGTTACTCAGCAGTTTTGAAGGTGTCTTTCTCCTTGTTTTGTCTCTGTAGGGCTTCAGTGAAGTATGACACACTGTTTTCCTATGAAAACATATGCATACTATGTCTTACTCCCCAGGTATCCCTGCAGCATGAGATTGCTTAGAACCTTAGAGAAATTGCTATACTTTTCCTTCAGAGACTACTTCAGCAGTGAGTGTGATAGAATATTTAACCCCAGACTTTCAGATCCAGGGAGTATTTGGCCAGCTTCCTGATTTCTTTCTTTCCCAGCACTGTTGAGAGAGAGGGTCAGAGATGATAAAACACTGAGAGTTTGGAAAATGAAATCGCTTGCATTCTAAGAAGAGAATTTTATAGTTTTTGTCATTGTTTGAGGGAGGTAGTATCTTAGCAACGGGAATGTAACNCTGATCCTTTTAACTAGTAGNTGTTGACTGCATATAATTTGGTAGAATGGCTAGCAAATAATCTAAATTTATTGATATAATGATTTAAGTGGAATGATATATTAAATGCAATCTAAATGATGCTTAAACTATAATATAGGTTCTTAACTTGTTTCCCTTTGCATTATTTTTAGCTAGAATTTAGTTTCAAGCAATGACATGCCAAACATCTGATTATACAAACTATTGGGCAGTCAGAAGGGATGCCATTTTTTAAGATAAAGGTTCTTATTCTAGTTTTTAAGCTTGTGTTAGAACTGTTAGAAAATATAGACGATATTGTGAGTTACACACTGAGTCTAATTAATAAGGTCTCTTTTGATAAACGTATAAGTTCTGGGCATTAAGAGCTTTCTTGGCTTTGGGCCAACATCTGGAAGCTACCTGGTAGGGAAGCACAACTTTCTTCTGAACCCTTGCTTCAGCTATTGTAAAAGGGGCAGATTTTCTTTTAAAGTTATTTTGATTAACAAAATTCCATATATAAGTTATTTTAGAGATTAGAGATAGGTCAAATGATTTGAGATGCAATGGTTTTCACTCATCCAAACCTTGCTGTGTTGAGTCCTTCCTGGTTTAGGTGAACAGCTTTCCCCTGTATGACGTGGCAGGCAGCTGCTGAAAGCAAACCCGGAAGTTGATACTTCCAGAGCTCAGGTGGTCACAGGATGTTTGTTCTAGTCTCTTACTCTTTCTTCCCCTGCCTGCCCCATCTCACTCTTCCTCTCTTTATTGCCACTTAAAAGCCCTTGCCAAAAATGAAATAACCTCACATCTGATTAATTTATGTTTTGATTAGAATCTCAATGTGGCCACCAACCCATGAGAATTTCCTAGTCATGGATTGAAGTTGGCCATCCAGAGTGTTGTGTCCCGGTGAACAGCATTGGGAAATGCTATGANATGTGGAATAAGAGCTTGGAACCCTACCTGGAAATTGAGTGTTGGAGCCTCAGTGTTTTCACCTATAAAGTGGAAATCAGGAATAGTTTCTGTACCTCATTNGGTATCAGAGGTAAGTTAGGTAGCAAATGAAAAATATATATAGTTCAGTTCATTGCTGGTACCTGATATTTATTTGTTCTTTTTGGGTGTGGGTAGGGAAAGTTTTATTTCATCTTAAAACTCTCAAGTGATACTCCACGCTGATGTAACCAAGGGAAGTTAAGGCAAGAACCTAGAGGCAGAAACTAATCCAGAGGACATAGAGGGAATCTGATTACCGGCTTGCTCTCTTTCATGGCTTGCTCAGTATGCTGTCTTAAAACACCCAGGACCAAAGCTGAGGGGTGGCATCACCCACATCAATCACTAATTAGGAAAATGCATCACAGACTTGTCTACATACCAATCTTATGGAGGCATATTCTTCATGGAGAGTCCCTTTGTCCAAATGACTCTAGCTTGTGTTTAGGTTGATTTAAAACTAGCCAGCAGATAAAGTATGGTATTTTTGTTTGGCAAGTCTCCCTCACCATCACTGTGAGTAATCTATCACATTCTCTTCTGGATTGCAAGATATCTATTGAAATGCCACCTGATGATCTCATGGGGTACCGTAGTATGTGGCAGGTACACATACGTAGTATGTTGCTTCTCTGTCACGNGCTAGGTTTTTTGATAATAATGTGTCTGTTATAGATTTGTTTCAATTTACTTAATTTTTTTCCCTCTAAGACCNCCTGGAGTCAGTTTAATCTGGGTTGTGGCACTAGCTGGTACCTTGTTCTCACGTGTCTTCACAATTTTCTCCCCTGGTAACCATGCAGACAGGGCTCCAAGTGTTTAGTAACAATTTACTAAATAATCTCAAGACAAATTCTGAACTTTAGGGGAAAACAACTATTTTTTTTTTACTGATCTTAAAAAGAATTTGTATAGAGTATAAAAATTTTAAATTAAAAAGTGAGAAAACAGAAATAAATATATTTAAGAACTTTCAACTCAAATGCAGTAATGTAATATTTTGTTAGTTTTCTTTGAAATTCATTTTATGCCTGTATTTATACACATTTACATGCCTTTCTTGGCATAAAACACACACACACACACACACACACACACACACACACACAGAAGTATAGGAAAAGAATTGATTGTAAATTGTTATCCTTCATGTATTTTTACTTAATGGTTGTAACCATTTTCAAAGTTGGCTTTTGCACACTGATGTGATATTTAGGTTAATTCTGTATTATCGGAAATACTAACAATCTTTTCATGCAAATCTTCATATCATCAGGCGTTAACACTTGGGCAGTAAGGAATGGACCATTAAAGCTGTACCACAGATTTACAACTTGCTCCAAGAGGCAAAGACTGATTCTACTTTTATCAGCCCTTAGTAGCAAGAGTGCCTCCTTTCTGAAAACGCCATTGACGTAGGGTATTTAAATAAACACTTAAAAATGTGTTGNTGAGACAGGGTGGAGGCACAATGTTTTAGGGGAAAAGAATGGTATCTCATTATAGTTTGCATATGTAAGATATATTAGTTCTATATTTTTGTTAATTCATTTGGTTTGGAAAGATGGTTAATTTTGTTATATTTCAATTNAATTTTTTAATCTTGAGACTTCTCAGGGGAAATTGATAGGCTTTTACTGTTTGTTTTATCCTTTATTAAGAATGTTTTCTCTTCCTTTACATTAAAAGATAAATGGCCGCACACTCTCATGATTAGTTTATTTCTATTTAAAATGCACTGCAGGAGCCTTAATCTGGTTCCTTAAGGGTCCTGAACAGTTGGGCTTTTATGAAATAGTGTTTTACTTACCAAATTTCAGCTTATTCTCTGAATATTCAAATACATTTGTCAACTGCCTTTAGAGGAGAAACTGAGACTGTAGAAGGATGGTGACAAGTAGGGAAATATAATTCTAATCTTTTGAAATCTAAAACTGTGACACAAAGAGCAATGGTCCAGGGGTCCTGAATGCAGGCCATGCCAGAATCAGCAGGGAGACAAGGGAAAGTCCCCAGCATCACCCTGGGTCCACACCAGCAAAGAACATAACAGGGCTGAGANGCTGGCACTGTCTTTACAAAGCCTCCCGNGAGACTCCAAAGGAAAAGTAGGGTCAACAAATGAGAGTAATGGATTCAAGCACAAGCTCTGCCCTAGTCAGCTGTACCCTCTCAAAACCNGTCACCCAAAAAGCCTNGGTCATTGAGCCGTAAGAGGAGAGCAAGGAGCTGGTATTCTGTGTGTTCCGTAATGACCTGGTACTTCTGGGATGCATGAATGCCCCCATCCCGAGAGCATCAGGAAGAAACGTTAGCATCCCAGGTACATGTGGATGAATTTGATGCTGCATGTGTGTGTGGTTTATATACAGAATATATCATTTGAAATTAAAATAGAGGAAGTTTGAAGAGATTTCACTGCAGGGTCCTTGCTGAAGGCCTGGTATCGTTGCCAGTTCTTCTGTGAGAATTACAGATTAGCAAAGTGAGAATTGTAGCAGTTTGGCTGTAAAGATATTAAAAAGTCTAGTAAGTTTAAGTTATTTTCACTTCAGGAAAACTATAATCATTTGAAAGATCAAAGAACAAGAGTGAAATTTAAAATAAGATTGCATAGTCAAAAGCGCCATGGGGCTGGAAAAACCACTGGTATTTTACCTGTGCCCCATTGTAGTAAAGGAGGACTTTTTACATTGAAGACAACTTGTAGGATCCACTATGAAAGCTTTTAACCTATAATATGTTAAAAAAAAAACTTGCTTGGCAGATATTTTCATTGTTGTTGTAAGGAAATCATTTCTTTTCATACTTAGAATAGCTTTTCCTTTATTGAAATGTCAGCGTATTACTGGATATAAAGGAAATGTCAACACCTCTGATCACATCCCTGTCTAGTTTTAAAGATCTGAGTAAATACAACTTATTTTTTACCATGACTCTTTTGCACAGAAATTCTAGAGTTGAGAGTTTGCTGACCACAGATCTTAAAAAAAAANTGTAGTATGATAGAGCTGTTTGAGACAAAGAAAAGGAGTTGGGAAGTGTCTGTATGGTTGAATTTGTAAGTGTTGATGTGAGCTGATGGCCTTATTATCTAATCTTTGTAGACGGGCATCATTATTAACTTTTTATGCAACAACTGTTCCTGTGTTGAGTAGGAACAAGGTAAGAGGTGGAGACAGCATTAGTGGCATGCACAGGCTTCTTGGTCCAACTCTTAAAGAGATGCTTGTGAAGAAAGTAGCATAAAAGTTGAAGAGACCAGCTTTCTCATGAAATTTAAATTGTATAAATTCATAAAATAAAATTACTGCTTTTAGCTTTCCTGTGTTACCGGTATATTTTCCAAACTAGGGCAAGTAAACTAAAATTCATAATTTATAAACAATCTGTGGGAAAATTATTGAATTATTTACAACACTTTTGAAAAATGTGTTTGTATCTTATATAAAAATTAGCGACTCTGTTAATCACAGTGATGCCACAAATATGCTGGGAATTAGGACTTGCTAAGTGAGTTTGAGAAAAATAGTCCTGTAACTCAATCTGTGATCGGAAAACCTAGCTGATCTTGAATGGTGTAGTTAAACAAGTGCCAATTATTGAATAATTCTCTGACCCAAACAGAAAGTCACTGTGTATGGAAAGACATTTTTCCCTTTGAGTGCTTTATTCCAGATGCCCTTTTAAATTGTTTTAAATTCTCTGTGGGCAGTAGATAACTAAACCTACGGAATGTAGTAATGGCAGGGAGGAAGCAATCATGTTGGCCACTTCTAGCTCAGAGTCGCAGAGAAGGCATCTGTTCTATATGAATTGCAGACTATAAGGACTTTGACAGTTCATAGACCAGACCTAATTTATTAAACTAAGTTTCTAATATAAACAGTAATTTGTTCCAGGCACTGACACTGCNGGTCTGGATTATGTGAGCCAAACAGAGAGAACTNTACTTCCTTTTTGGAGAGTGTGTGCCTTTGGGGCACTGGAAGAAAATAATCGAATATGTCATAATAGTAAATATAATGAACATGGCCGCCTCCTGANCANGGGCTGATTCACACTCTCTGCTTCTTAAGTTTTCCAGAAGTTATTTTAAAAGGACTGGGGCATGATTTATAAGCTTCAAAACACACCTGTGCCTGATAAACCCAATGAGTCTGAACGAGGAGAGACTGCCTGATAGGGTTGAGATACAGGTTAAATTGCTGTGTAAACATTCTCACNGTAGATTCAACTTTTCTAAGACAAAACCATGAANATTTTGTTCTGTTGTACCACTGCACAGTGCTTAATATAGCAAGCCTCCTCTTGTTCACATATCAAAGTAAACTGGACATCATAAAAAGATTGTTAGATATAGTCAAGACTTCGGAAGACCTGACTCCACCTGGCCAAATAATATGGCTAGATCTAAATGGTTGCGTTTTTGTTGTCNTGAAAACAGTAATATGTTTTCTTACACATAATTGGTATCTACTATCAAATGATTTGCATGCTACTAATTTCTATGCAAAGTGAGAGAAAATCTAAAAACATTTCCTTTTATTTATTTAATTTTGTTTAAAGGGCATCATAATTGCTAGGATAATTTTGTTTAGCTATATTTAGTGTACTTACATCATACTGAAATAACAAACTCATCTTAAAGAGGTGGTAATGGTAGATAGCAGATACTTCCATGGCTCTGAACTCACCAGTCCAGTGATTTATTTGGTGGCTTTCTCTTTAGTCTTCACTCAATATTGCTCCAAATCATTACATGATATTTCTGTAGGTTGTCTCTCTGCACATGAAAAACACANAAGTTCTCTTGAAATATTAGCTCAGATGCACCAAACATCTTGTTATGGCCCATTGGTCAGCAGCTGGGTAAGTGTAGCTGTACTTGCATTGACCATTCCAGGAAAACAGAAGTATACAGATGGTTCTAAACTAGTGACCAGATCAGCCTTGTTCTGAGAGTCAAGGCTATTCATGTCTCAACAAACACAGGACACATTCACCAAGGAAGAAAGGCAACCTATGAAGAAATGGAATTAATTTGTTGGTAATGCCTAACCAATAGATGCTAGGAATAGAAGAGAACTCTCTACAGTCTTACTCTAATACTACATTTATCAGGGAAGAATTGGTTCAGTATTTCCTCCATGACACATTTCATAGAATATGAATAAAATATTATAGCAAAATAAATATCAAGTGAACCCAGTAGAGGAAGTACAATCCAAGTAGATTGAGACATTTAGACAATTTTGGTTGAATTAAGTATGCTAGCCAAAAATAGTCAATTTTCTCAAGCCATTTTGCCTATGTAAATCTGAACTGACAAGTTAATGATGGAATACAACCAGCCAACAGGTTGTTTTCATGTTTCAGAGGAGCAATCTGACTTTGCTTCCTATCAAATCGCTCCCTGTCAGAAGTCATGCTACTGTGGTAGTGGGGGTGGGTGGGGGGATATCAGAGAACGATGCCTGGTGGCAGGAGAAGGTTTGCTGGAGGAGGCAGCAATGCATCACCAAGGGGTTCCGACCCAGGGCACAGTGAAGCATCTAGGCTTCCTTTGTTGTACTATATTTCAACGGGAGATAATTTTATTCTTGCTTGTAGTGTAATTTTTTTCAAATACTTTCTTCTCAGTTTTTATTTAGATTGTAGGGTGAATTCAGTATTGTATAAAAGACAATTAAAAATATTCTCTGCATAGCACATGTGCTCTCCTTGATAACAGCAGTGATTTATTTGAAGGAAATACACTTAGGCTCTTAAAATATTAGCTTTGTAGAGAAACACAAAGATAAAAATATCATGGAGTCTTTAGGAAGGTCAGGGAGGATCTTGAGGAGTTGGGGCAGGGGAAATAATGTGATAAGAATATATTGTATGAAAAAAATTTTAAATAAAAACTAATAGCTTCACAAAATTTTCTTCCATCAATTGTTGCAGTCCTGGTAGAATTTAAAAAGCAATACTTGTTGTAGGTATTTCTTTCTATAGCACAGAAATTATACACCTCCTCCTCAANAAACATTTTAAGGGCTGAGAGGGATTCAAAGAGGAAAACCAGTTTTAATCAGGAGCATACTAACTTGGGGTGCATCATGGAGATAGTATCATAGAAAGTAACCGTAGGGGTTTCCCCAACTAAAGTAGCTCATGTTCCTTCTGCTGGATGGGGCAGTGGCTCTGCTCAGCTGGCCACTGCTGTGACCTGACTGTGGGTGTGCTTCATCTGTGCAGTGAGATGTGCACAGCAAGGGGACTGGAAATCATNCAAACAGCAGAGAAGCTGAATTCACTCTTCTCTCTTTGGATTTTTTTGCAATATTTTTATTTATTCTTTGAGAATTTCATGCAATGTATTTTGACTGTGTCCATACAGCCCCCACTCCTCCATCCCACCCCACTCCTCCTATCTTTACCTTTTTCATGTTTCCACCCTTCCCTCCTCTGTGCCAGGATTTTGTCTGGTTGGAGTTAATGCTCTTGTGCATGCTGGCACAATTTTGGGAGTTCATATATGCATCTTCCCTGTTATGTCTGGAAGATGGTGTTTTTCGATCTTGTGGACCATTTCTAGCTCCTACAATCTTTCTGTCCCGTCTTCCACATAGGTCTTGTGAGGAAGAAGTGTGATATGAATATCCCATTTTAGGTTGAGCACTCCACAGTCTTTATATATCTGTATATTGACCAGATTGGGGGGGGGTCTCTGCATTAAATACCATCTATTGCAAGGGGAAGCTTCTCTGATGGTAGCTGAGAAATGCTTTGATTTTGGATATAGTAGTGAGTCATTAGGAGTCATTTTTAATAGTGTCTTTTCGTGGGATAATTGTATTGGGTTCTCCCGAGGGCCTATGACTTTTCCAGCCATAGGTTTCTGGCTCCATTAACAGTGCCAGGTATGGGTTCCATCCAACTGAGTGGTCCTTAGATGATTCAATCTGAAAACAGTTGATTATTTTTATAACATTTGTACTATTACTGTACCAGTGGGCGTATCTTGTCAGACCTGTCATTGGTGTAGCTTGTAGGGTTTACAGACGGGTGAAATTAATGCTCACTTTTCCCCTGTAGCAGCATGTGACATCTTCTTTTAAGCTGCAGAGCTATTAGGATTCGGGTGTGCACTTTTATAAACATAAGCATTTTCTCAGAGAAGTGAAGTTTAGCTTTATAATTCTTGCAACTAAATGTTAGTGGCGATTGTTGCTGTGTGTTTTCCTTTCAAATACAACTTTACTATTATCTGAGAGTTGAAACACTTTGCATGAAAGTATGCATATGTATAAAGGTTAACTTGGCATTTAAGTCAGTCAGGAGTTTCCATTAAAATGAGCTCATGTAAACACCAGTTTGGTCTTCTGTGTTTCTGCATTCTGCTACCCAGATATTCTTCTTCCCTTCCAAATAGAAAAGAAAATCACTTAGAAAACTGCATAGCTCAAGTTGAGACACTCAAATTCTTGCTCATCTTTAATGTCCCCCCCCCATTCATAATTTGGTTGGGATAATATAATTCAAGTGTTTCTGATGCATCACATTGGCTGCCATATTAGTCAAGACTGTGACTCAGTTTCTCCATCTGCGGTAGGGTAAAGGTTCAGAGNAGCCTTAGGTAGACTCCTCTTCATAGCCACTGGTCTTTCATTTGTACAGTGTCTCTAGCATTTATCAGGAGAATNTCTTACATTTTGGTGGAAGTGTTTGAGATTCTGTCTTATCTCTAACTAGCCCCATGGCCACTGAGTCCACAGAACAAATTATACAGTCTTGAATGTAAGTTGTTGATTGGGAGAAAAGCTTATTTCAAAATATCT
>LZPO01066921.1:41018-54556 GCA_001675575.1 Neotoma lepida
GTCACTCTCCACCTTGTTTTCTAGATGTCTCTTGCTGTACCTAGGGCTCACCTATTCAGATAAACTCACTGGCTAGAAAGCTTCAGGTATTTGCTGGTCTCTGGCTCCTCAGCACTAGGATTTCAGTAGCATGCTGCCATTCTGCCTTCCCCTTGGGTGCTGATGATCAGAACCGTCTTCCCAGCCTCTTGACATTGCATTTTAGACATTGACCTTTTATGCTCTGTGTTTAAGGAATTTTTGTTAGATTTGTCTTACTTTTCCATTTAGATATTTCATCAAAAATGTTGCTCAGTTGTCGTCATTTCTTGCTAAGATAGGCCATAAAGCATCTTAGAATCTGTCTACAAAGAGTTTTATCCCATATGACTTCAAACATAAGGACAAAGAAGTAGCATTTCAATATTGACAGCAAAGTCAGAGAAGCAGGAAACAAAATGTTAGGATCACATCAAATTAAATACTCTGTTTGCCTATGTGGATGGAAAACTCATAGATTAGATAGTAAAATCCAGGGTGAGAAGATAGATGGACAATTTATGGTCATAGGACAAGAATGAATCATAAAAGACACCTGAAAACAGATGGAAGGGGTCGAATTAATGATGACATATGAGAAGAACCCAGAGGGTCACATGAGGGGGTAGGAGCAGCACGCTCTCCCAGGAGAGGGAGTAAGAAACAGGTGGAGGGGAACACAGTGTTAGAGAATTAAAGACAGACCATGTAAGAGCATCCATGGGAAAAGGGCGTTTGGCTTTGAAGGGACTGGTAGGGCAACATGGAGGGAAACCTCTAGCCAATGGCTGCCTTTAGGTGACCTGCCTCTGAGCCCAGGTTTGAGGGTTGTGACCAGGAAAAGTTCATCCTATGCTTACCCACAAGTATCTCACGATTAAGCCTCAAATTCCTTCATACACTCAAAACTG
This sequence comes from Neotoma lepida, assembly GCA_001675575.1. Classification (NCBI taxonomy): domain Eukaryota; kingdom Metazoa; phylum Chordata; class Mammalia; order Rodentia; family Cricetidae; genus Neotoma; species Neotoma lepida. The sequence goes on from LZPO01066921.1 coordinate 41,948, forward strand.
TTAAATACACTCTTCCAGATGATTTTTTTAATTCATTTTTTTGCTTTTTTTATTTAAAAAATTTTTTTGATTCATATTACATACCAACCACAGATTCGCCTCTCATCCCTCCTCCTGCTCCCCCCACCTTGGCCTAATCCCCGCCCCCTCATCATCCCGTCCTCCAAAAGGGTAAGTTCTCCTGTGGCAGGACAGGAAAGCCTGGTACATTCAGTTGAGGCAGGACCCAGCCCCTCCCCCCTGCCTCAAGGGTGAGCAAGGTGTCCTACCATAGGCAGTGGGATCCAGAAAGCCCAGCTGACTTATTTTTAGGCAAAAACCCCTGTCAATTCAGTTTTGTTTGATCAGCTCTGAAAACATTCATACCAGTAACATTATATGAATGCAACAGGTTATATTTAGGAATACATATACTGATAGTGTGCAGTAACAGTTAATGGAAAAAGAGGCCATAAATTTGAAGGAGAGTGACATGGGGCATATGTAAAGGTTTAGAGCAGTAGTTCTCAACCTGTGGGTTGTGACCCCATTGGAGGTTGCATATCAGATATCCTGCATATTATATATTTCCATTATGACTCATAACAGTAGCAAAATTAGTTACAAGGCAGCAATGAAATAATTTTATGGCTGGGGTCACCACAGCATAAACTGTATTAGAGGGTTGCAGCATCAGCTAGGCTGAGAACCATTGGTTTAGAAGGAGGCAGGAGAAGAGAGAAAGGTTGCAATTAAACTACAATCTCAAAAACAAACAAAGAAGAGGAAAGATGAAAAGAAAGATGTTGGAAACTTAATATTATATCAAATTGTTTTACTGCGTTGCCTCAAAACATCCATCCCCATTTCCTTTGAACCCACCATACATGAAAATCCCTGATTGACAAGAGATCAGGAGTCCACACCTTCTGACCTGTCACCCATTACACAGTTCAATCAGGTGTCTGCGTTAAAGCCAATGGCAGGTCCCTGTTCCTGGTCAGCTGACCTGCTGCTGCCCTTTGCTCATACTGTAGCACTTTTACAGGTGCTCTACCTGCATATTAAGCATGGAGAGTTGTTTGCAATGGATCTAGAGAGTAAGTTCAGGCTTAATCAACTTAATAGCTGTTTTTATTGTGGCAACCTGTAACCTAAATGTGTATCTATAAAACCACCCAATTTAAAAGTGGATTAGTCATTGAACTCGTCAAGTTAATAAAATTAACAATTAAGGGTAACTTGCCCTCTTACTTTGACCTTTCATACTGGGTTCGTGAATCATAAAATGAAAGCTAAGTGAGATTGAATTTCATGTTTTAGAGCAGATTATTATTTCCTGGGGTCCCTGTGTGTGTGTGTGTGTGTGTGTGTGTGTGTGAGAGAGAGAGAGAGAGAGAGAGAGAGAGAGAGAGAGAGAGAGAGAAAGAGAGAGAGAGAGGAGAGAGAGAATTTGTGAGAGAATTTGTGGGGTCTTGTGTATGTATATCTATGTGTATACATCTGTTTCTGTATATATGAGTTTTTCTGTGTGTGTGTATCTATGTGTAATTTGTCTCTGTGTATGTATCTGTATTTCTCTATGTTATGTGTGTTATCTCTATGTGAGTGTGTTTTGTGGTTTGAATGTGTCTATCTCTTTGTCTCTGTATATGTGGGTTTTTCTATGTCTGTGTCTATATGTGTGTATTTGTGTGCATGCAAGTGTGTAGTTTTACTATCTATATTATTGGGTGCTAGATAGTCTCCTGCATGCTCTCATTTTAATTTTCTTCCCAGAATTTTATTCCATGATAAGCCTGACACCTTTCCTTCTTCATAAAGTCTGCTGGACACTGGATCGATGTCTCACTTCCTCTGTGGCCTCTATAACAACCTTCCACAAGCTTTGATCTTGGGACATAATTGACAATGTGTGGATAAAAAAATTGACCAAAGGAATACCAAGCAAGAAAGAAATATTCTCTGCATTTGAGATAATAATGATATGCTTCATATCTCCATACTTTGTGGACAAAGTAGGGCCTGGATCAACCTACTTTCTTATGGAGATGTACGGATGTAGCAGAAATTTAAAGGGTTAGGAGGCAGAGTTTTAAGAGATAAAGTATCACAGTTCTTTTTAATTCAAGTTCTCACTGAACTATGTAGCCTTCACTTATCTCAAATTCATGATTACCCTGTATCAGATATCCCTCAAGAGTTGGCAGTATGATGACAGTTACCTTCACAAAGTGGTCTAAGTGTTGATCTAATTGTACATAGATACAAAAATGATCAGTAAAATGTTAGCATTGTACGTATGCTAGTTTCCAAGTATTTTGGCGCATAGATTTTAGTAGAGACTGGGATATTTATTTACCCCAAAGCCATGGTGACTTTGTTTCTGACTTTTACTTGGCTGTGGGATATAAAAGCCTATATTTCCCAACTTCCTGTATTTAGGTATGACCAAATGACAAAACTCCAGAAAAAAATTTTGAGACCCTTGGGAAAGCCATCTCAGCTGAAAGAGCCTTCTCTCTCTCTCTCTCTCTCATCTAATCTGCTTGCAACACATGATGGCTATAACTTCTTTCATCCAACAATCTTTGGGTGTAAGAAAGAAGTTTGCTTCTCGTATAACTGTCACTTCTTTTAGGATTCTATGTGAAAGTGCCCAAATCTAACTCTAATTAGTAAGGGGGCTCTTTGGAGCATTTCAAATCCCTGTGAGATATAGAAAAGTATCACACACACACACACACACACACACACATACACACACACAAAGAGAGAGAGAGAGAGAGAAAGAGAGAGAGAGAGTCCTTCCAAGACATTAGCATATTAACATATGCTTTAATTTCTTGGCAGCTAAAATGAGTTGAGGGAGGACTTTATGATCCCAAAGATTGTTGACACTAGTTACTGAAAAAGTACAATGAAACATCTTTTTGTGAATTATTGAACTTCAGCAGTACCTGGCAGGGAGTATATGGAGGCATAGATCAGTGGATCCGAGTCCTGTGCCCGTGTGGTGACATGGGTACTAATATTAACATCCAAGAAGAGGGGTTGCAACTACTCTCTGTCTGATTGTGAATATTAAATGCTTAAATGAGCTAACATAAGAAGTAACATATGTTACTTCTTATCTTCTCCCGTTCCTTTCTCTGTTAACAAGAAATAAGAAAAAAATGTGATATGAGCAGGGCAGATTAAGATAATTAAAAGAAGCATTTTGCTTTAGAGTTGCTGTTGACATCTTTCTGATATTAATGCTGCATTACTGTCAAAAGTCANATTTTGGATGGCTGCTTTTTAACTTTGCACCTGCACTAGGGAAAAAGTTGGTTTTAAAATTACTAATTAGCATATTTTATACGATGGCAGCAGAAACTGGTCTTGCCCCCCATTCTCCTAAAATTCAGAGGTATTCCATAGCGGTGCTGAAGGGTCAGCCTTAAGGTTCTTCCTTCAAACTGGTTGCTGTTTTCTCAGTTGTTTCCTTTATCTGATTCTTCCTGGAATTGCGAAGGGAGTGCCTGACTACTTATTGACATTTAACTTTTACATGCCATATTCTTTCCCAGTGAAAATTTAATTATCACTTTATGATAGTCCCAATTTCGTTCTGACACAAAAATAGACAGTGTCTTTTCAACATGTATTTCTCCAAGTGCTAAGTACACATTTGCCTTAAGATTTTAAGTTCATACGACTATCAGTATATAACAGGTGGTAGAGGAGAAGACAGTCATACTAAATTTATTATTTTCATCATATATTTATTATCTGAAATTAATTAATTTTTATAATGAAGGCGAGTGGAATCTGGTGCAGATTAGAAAACTAGAGGATTATGTGAGTAATTAACATATGGGTTTCAGAAGTGTTCTTCATTAATCATTAGCAACTGTTATAAATATTTGAGATTTTTATAAAAAGTCTGATGCCAAACATTTTATAATTTGCATGTTGAAGAGTGAGAGAGTGGTGCTTAGTAAATGTTTCATAAGATGAATTCAGAGTCAGTTGGAATTTCAGAGCAAAGCTTACGAAATTTTGTTCCTGTGATCAGTAGTATCAGTAGTTACCACAGTAAGTGTCAACATGGCTTTCACTTCATTTTCTGCTGCTGTGATAAATTATCCTGACAGAAACAACTCAGGAGCTAAAGAAGTTATTTTAGTTCACAATTACCAGGGTACAGTTCATCACCGCATGGAGATCACAGAAGCGGGGTTCCCAATCACTGCGTACATCCAAAATCGAGAGCAGAGAGTGAATGAAAGCATAGAAGCTTGTGCTCAGCTCACCGTCTCCTGTTATATCCACTCTGGGATCTGAGCCCAGGGAATGGTGCTGCCCACTAGCTAGGACAAGGTCTTTCCACCTCAATTCCTCACAGAGAGACTCACAGGCCAGCCTGATCTAGACAGTCCCTATTAAGACTTTCTTTTCAGGGGAGACTAGGTTGTGTCAAGTTGACAGTTAAAACTAACCATCATGAATATTATTTCTGAAGGCTTGGTTAGATTTATGTTTTAAATAATTAAGCTAAGTATAAACTACTGATTTGGGAATGTTATTTTATTTAAAATTATTACGACTGCCCAAGTTATAAAACATTTCCTTAAGTATTTTATTATGAATCATAAACATAAGGTTACATAAAGAAAAATCCCACAATTTTCACAAGGTGGCTATAAGGAAAGTCTTTGGAAGGCAGTTGCTCTAAGAATGTAGTAAATCTTGATGAGTTGCAGTTTTCAGGCAAGTGGCTTCTTGCTTCTCACTTACTTTCTTTCAATCATCACATGTTCCTTACGCTGACCTTCAGCAATGGTGGGGCCAAGATGATAGACGTCACCTAGGAACAGGAGCAAGAGCTCCCAGCAGACATCAACTCCACTGGTACTTTGCTGCTGGAATTTCCAGCCTACAGTTCTATGAGAAATCAACTTTAACTTTTAAAAACTCTGAATAGTTTGTATCCTTTGTTATAGTGGCCTGAATTGGTTTGGATAAAAAGGAAGTTGGAATCTATTGGGATGTTGGCAGATAGGTGACAATGGATAAATATAATGAATGAATGGAGATGAAGAAAAGGGGACAGTTTCAGGTTTAATGCAGACATGTATGTATGATACCAATTCTCACCATGATGTTTCCCTGCCATCAAAGTGGATTGCAGTGTAACCAATTCAGTTATAACTACTTGAAGAACAAATACAGACTCTTGATGATTTAGGTATAATTTGGGTACCATGTGTGGGGATGACTATGATGGTCAGAATGGTTTGGCCAGTCTACTTAGATAGATCAAGATCAATATATATTAACAACAATATATACTGTATCCGGGTTCAGTACCACATTATTATTTAATTTATATATATTAATTCAATCAGTTTTGCATCATTATCCTGGCATCTTAAAGGGAAGATTTAAGTTGAACTAGGTAGTAGAATGAGTACATAATTTAAAAATTTAATTAAAAAATATCCCTTACCTCAGCATTATTTCCATTTTATAAAAATTCAGACTTACAGATATTCAATCACCCTTAACTTAAAATAAAGTTGAAGAAAATGCAGGAGACTAAACATACCACAAAGAAATTGCTAGATTTTCTTTTCAAAGTCTACAGTGGCTTTTCTCTCCTTTCTATATTTATTCTTCAACAGTAATAATAAAATAACTTGGAGGAGGCAAACCATGCAATCACTCCTCCACGGCTCCATTTAAGAAACCCTGTCATCTGGGGCTGTCCCCAGCCCACAGCAGGCTGGGCATATGTTCAAGCTGCCAGGCAACCAGGTGGTACACTGTGGTGGCAGGGCCACCAAAGGTGACGATCAAATCCAATGCATGAAATCTGTTGCTGAGAACCCATACAAAGACTAAAGAATTGTGTTGGCCGAGAAATTCAGAGATGATTCCTAACCTCATTTGTTTTGATTTATTTCCTTCTGTCCTGCTCTCCCCAACCAAACTTTCACTATCATTCCTTCTGAAGTTCCTGTGACTCTTGCTACCTTTCTGTTCCCTGACATTTACATGGCCTATAGTCATGTCACATGACTGTTCCCTCCTTCACCTTATTCAGTCATGCTTTAAATGAATAATGAACAGAGATCTGCTGTACACCACAGTAGCTATAGTTAATAACAAAATATTTCGTATTTGGAAATCACAGAAAGTAGATATTGTGAGGCAATGGACAAGCTAATTTGCTTGACTTTGGCATTCTGTAACATGTATGTATGTAAAAACATCATGTATAACATGAATTTAGAATATTTTTTATTTCATGTGTGTATATATGTGGTATGTGTGTGTGACATGTGTGTTTTGATTTCATGTGTGAGTGGGTTCACATAGATGTGCAGATGCACATGCATATGTGTGGCCTGAAGTTGATGTCTGATAACTTCCTTGTTTCCTCTCTATTTTATGTATGAGGAAGGGTCCCTTACTTAACATCATGCTCTGGGCTAATCTGGCTAGTTGGCTTGCTCCAGGGATTTCATCTCTGCCTCGCATGTTTAGGGATTACAGGTTTTTAACTGAGATCTGGCAATCCAAACTCAAGCCTTCATATTTGCACAATAAGTGCTGAGCTATCTTCCCAATACCTAAGGTCTTGATGCCACCAATTTTTAAAGATTGAAATGAAGAACATCCTGCTGTCTCTGACTGCAGAGTTAACGCCACCCAGAATTTCTGAATTATCTCATAAAAAGTACATCTATTTAAATAAAAAAAATGCTGTTGTGGGTCATTTATTAAACTTGATACCAGCTCTAGCCCTGTGGGAAGCTTCTACTGCTTCCCTGAATAGTGGACTCCCTGGGAGAAAGCTTGTTCCTGTTCCTGATACCATAGTAGTGCCCAGTAACCACCCCCAACGCAAGTTGTTCTGGCTAGTGCTGCTGGGTCTTAGTTATTACTGACTGTTGTATTACTCTTAGAAAAGTGTAGATTCTGGCATTTAGTTGCAGAGAGGGTAATTGTAGGGGAGAGTCAAAGATGAGAAGGGGAAAGAGGGAAAAAAAGAGAAAGAGGAAAATCCTAAAGTCAGAGAAACCACAAAACAGATTGTTTCTCATATTTTCCCTTCATAAAAGAACTGAGTATATGTGGCCACACATGTGTTCCTTTTCAAAGCAGTTCTTAAACATCTTAATTCTTCTTCAAGCTTCCTTTCATTATTTTGAAGAACGGAGTCTTTTGTCCCTTTGATAAACAGGTAGTGTATAATTGGAGCAGAGAGCTGTTGAGAGAGTAACTCCATATTCCTCCAAGAGGACACAGTCAGGTGAATGAGAACAGCTTACCTGGCCTGTAAGCATTCTCCATTTTCTCAGTCAAATTCTGAGCTTGGCACTAAAAACTTTTTCTGTAGAGAAACTGTAGTTAAACTATAGTTACAGGCTAGGGAAGGGCCACCCTCTCTGGGCCCTTCCATGTTCTACATTTGGTTTCTGTTCTTTCATTGGGTACAAACCTTGGAAAATCCACTGTGTGTGACTTAGGGAAGAGCTACAGCACTGAAAACTTTTCCAGGCAGGAGGGAGATGACAAATTCTAGGACCATTTCCTTTCTCCTCCATCACCACACACTGGCAATGGAACTGTTTTGGAAATGCCCCTCATCAGAAGGCCTGTTCCTCAGTGATCAGTCACTATGGTTTGTTGACTAGGAAAGCGTTGTTAAGTATGTCTGTGTCCAGTCTTAGCCTGCGGGTTCAGATAGGATGGTTACACATGAGATCTCATTAAAAGCAAATTCTCCAACTGAGCTAAGAAAAAGAAAATGGAAAGGAGGACATGTTTTGAGTAATTGATTCTAGGGTGAGATGCTGCCACACAAGGACATTTAATGACATTATACCAGGGACAAAGGGCAGTGCTGCTCTAGCAACTAAAATGTGACCAGGCATGTTCTAGAATGTCTAGATCATAGGCATATAGCTTTCTTTTTAAGACACCAAGAGAAACGTTACCACATCCCATCATGATTTCAGTCACCCACTTTCCATTCTCTCCACATGGTGTATACTCCTCTGATAGCCATGCTCTGACCCTACACTCTTCAGTGTTTTATTTCAGTTGTAGAGGGCTTGCCTAATATGCTCCAGGACAATTCCTGGCAACACACACACACACACACACACACACACACACACATGAACTTTTACTCTGTCCACAAATCCATGTTCTTGACTTAATAGAAAAATGATTGTCCTCTAGGGAACCACTTTGTTTATGGTCCCTCTGAAGCATGTCCCTAAGGTCACCGGGTAAAGCAGGTTTCTGCCTTTCTCTCTGGGTCTTTATTCACCATTCACCCCGCTTACTCCTCACTCCCAGCATCTTCTCTTGCAAGTTGACAAAGGACATTGCTCTTTCCATTGTTTGCTAAGCAATAGTGGGTGTCATCCTGCAACATCTTGCTGGCCAGTTTAAGCACTCATCGAGTGATGATGGCACCTTCTTCTTTGAACCACCGCCTTCTTAAGGCCCCTCAGTAAAGGGGAGACCTGTTTCAGGCTCACGATTTCTTGACAGCCTCATGGCTTAGGCCAGTTTTTTCTTAGCCATTTGTTTCTACAGTTCCATCACAACTTCGCCATCCAGATGCAGCATCGTGTATTTGTTGACGTTAAGGCCTCTGCTCCAGTACAGTTTGTCCTGTGCTCCTCACCCGCCTAGTTTCTCTCTGAGATTTTCACTGCATCATTCCCATGAATGACTTTGTCTACATTTATTAAACCTATTTTCACTTGTGCATGTTTCTATAACCCAAAATTTAAAAAATAATGGTTTTCTTTTTTTGAGAACGTCATACATGAACACTGCACCTACATCATTGTCACCCCTCCCTCTCCACTCCAACTCCTTCTGTGTCCCCTGTGTCACAGCAGATTTACAGTCTCTTCTTTAATTATTATTGATAACCCAACAGTTTGAACTTTGCCTTGACATGTTGTCAATTCTTTGTACATTTAACTTCTGTCTTACCTTTGAGAAGTACCAAGCACAGTGGCCCAAATTCCCTGATGAACACTGTTTTGGTTTCTCTTGAACCTGCACTCCATGGGTCTTTGTTGACTTTCCATGGCTTCTCCTTTTCAGTTCTCTGCAATGATTTCCCCTTCAACTGACTGTTATAGAGCTCTGTTGGATTTGCTCTATTCTCTCTTGTTTTGGGAAACTTGTCCTTTTCATGTCTTTAAATATCACCACAGACCAACACTTCCCAAACTTCGACCTCTAGCTTGGGTTCTCCTTAACTTCATGCTCATGCTTCAGAAATCTACTTGCATAACTTCCTGACATCTTTCATCACACTGAACACTTGATCGTCTTAACCCAACTGCCTTTCTAATATGACTGTCTTTGGTCTTCCTCATGTGAGACAAGTAATTATGCTTGATTTTTCCAAAGAATGAGTACTTAGTCCAACAGTCATCAGTTAGCTTTAACTTCTGATTCCTCTGTTTCATCTTCCACATGCTAATCAGTTGTTTTACAAAAACGCCAATCTGGCCTTGTACCTCTGTTGTTTAAATACCTTTGGCATTTTCTCACTTCCATGGATTGAAGCAGAGACTCTTTAGAGTCAGTAAGACACAGCATGACCTTACATCTGTCTTCAGCATTTCACCCCAGTCTTCTGCAATGCCCTATCATTGTGATTTCCTCTCTTGTCTTCTCTACTTTCCTTAAAAACTCATTGGACACACTAAGCTCTCTGCCATCTCAGGGTCTGTGTTTATGCTTGTCCTTGCACCTTGACTGTAATCTCAGGGTCTGTGTTTATGCTTGTCTTTGGACCTTGACTGTGTAATATTTGCCTCATTGTTCAGAATTGATGCCTTTCTCTCCAGGTCTCAGTTCAAAGAGAAATCTTCTTTTACCTAAACATCAGCCATTCAGAGAACATGGTGATGTGTTTTCTTAAGGAATGTGGGAATATGATTAACAGCTACTTACTTTTGCTTTTTCACTTACACACTTAATTTGCCAAATTACATATTGAAGTTTGAGTTCTATCAAGTCAGAGAACCAGTCTCTTGCTTACTGCTGAGCTTCTGGTGCCATGCACAGCTCTTAGCACTTAACAATTACTAAATGAATGTTGTACTAAATTTATCTTGAAGCAAATGGGGTGTGTTTTACATTTCCTCTCCATTCTTTATTATACCACATTTAGTTAAAAAAATCCCTTAAAACACATATGCTGAAGAAATTCCATACAGTTTTCTTTGGATAATCGTAATCCCTAATTATACATGCTTATGGAATAATACTCTATCATTATGTACCACCCTTTATTTTAGGGTTTCAGAACTAGTTAGAAATCATAATTAATGATCAAACAGATGTGAAGATACTGAGTTATCAAAATAACTTTACATATAGACCTGAGGTTTCTTTCTTAAGATCACTGCTCTAACATACATTAGCTTGCTGATTCAAGACCTCCACTTGAAGGCCTTTACAGTGAAAGAAATTTAAACTAACAAAGCAAAGCTCTGTAATTAAAGATTAATGAGATGCTTTTATTAAAGCTATGAAATAAAATAAAAGATCATTGTTCTATTTACAATACGTTTAGAAAGAACAAGAGTAATAGTCAAGAAATTGTCATACTCTTATTTTTAAACACTTAGCAAAGACCTGCTGTATTCTAGAAAACTTTCTTGACTGTGGAACTATGAAGCTGAAGGACACAGGCTCTATAGCAACAGAAATTTGCAGCAATATGGTAAGTTCCTCTCAGAATAATGTCTAAAATGATTTGATTCATAAAGAAGGGAAGTCCTAACTGTGCCCACAGAGGGCTCAGAATGACTCCAAAGAAGGAACTCTTGTATTTCCAGCTAAGGCTGTATAAGTGTTGGGTAGGGAAAGAATTAGAAGTTATTCGTAGAAGAGGAGAGAGAAATAAAGAAGTCAAAGTTACTCCATGTGAAAATAGTGATCATTGGGTTAGAACACACAATAATGGAAGGGAAGCAGCTATAATGATGTCATCATAAAGAATGGTGATGTCCATCCCTACTCTGCACCACCGGTACCCAAGAAGACTGAAAAAGATGAAAACTCCACTTTGTGCTGATTGTCTCTACTGAACTTTAACTCAATTTGATGGTGTAAAGGTTAAATCCTAGTAGCATTACTATAAAACGGTGTAAGAAACCAACCCAAGCATTTTCTGTCATTTCTCTTTAACAACAGTGAACATTGAGTCCATTTAAAGATGGCACACTCATTTCTATATATTTCTGCATCTTGAAATAATTTGGGGCCTAAATTTTAGACCAGCCATTAACTTTGAGATTATTTAAAGTTTAATTTTTAAATGGCTCATTAGAATTCCTGCCCATGACTTTTTTTTTACATATGTAGAGTGGGTGGTCATTTGTGTTCTATGGTGGGAAGATTCCAGGAAAGCCTTTGTGCTCAAAATTTTGCAACCCATGAGTCACAGCAATAGACAAACCATAGAAGAAATTTCTAAGGGTTAAACTATTACCCACAAGACCTAGTTTCTTTATTTTCCATTCTGGTACAAAAAGCTTTCTCTCACATTCCAAAGACATTCTTAAATTTTCTTCTTACTATATTTCTGCCAAATTTGAGAGTCTGAATGCATCATTTTTCTCTTGAGTTTTCTGTTCTCTAAATAGTCTTGGATTCTCTAACTCCTCATACTCATGTGAGCTAGGGATTAGCTATGGAGCTAGCTTTTCTGCCCGAGCACAGCCTTCTGTTTCCCTGATGGTCTAATTCCTGTTTGGTAGTTGCCTATCCTTCTCTCCTCTGCTTGGGTGCAAGAGAGGTTTTGTTAATTTTATAATGTTTTATTCTTTGAGAATTTCATACAATGTATTTTGATCACATTCTTCCCCTGCCAGGTCCCCTTCCCCCATCTCCCTACACTTTGTTACTTTGCGTGACTGAATGAGACGGTGGGCGGGTATCTGAGGTTGAAATTCCCACCTGACAACTGTGTAAGGATGCTCCTGCTTTTGTCTGAAGATTCACTCTGTTTCTAAAGCTTCTTGATTGCTCTCTTTGGCTTTCTGGATTCTAGAGTGCATGTATAGTCCCCTCTACTGCACTACTTAAATATGTTTTTCCATTTTGTAGGTTAACACCCACTTTGTGGTCTCTCATCTTTTATAATATGGTGGGTGTTATCTGCTGACACTGTTTCTTCTCCTATTCTGCTGCTGTTCTGGGAATATAGTACTTGTATTCCTTATAGTAGGTTTTGGGAGGAAATTAATATCTAATCATAGCTTATATTTAACAGAAAATCTCTATGTCTAATTTGCTAACATATAAATATGATTCTATAAAGTTACTCTTTTATCTTTTCAATGCTTCCTCTATACACACCACAACATCTGATCTCCTATTATATATTTTACAAAGTGACTCCAGATCTCGGCCTTATCCTCTTCTCTGAAAGGAATATTCGGGTGCTCTTCAGTCATTTCAGGTTGCCTCCTAACTCATCCCTGACTGAATAGTACAGAAGAGCAGGACATCATTAGCCAGTAACCTTTAACCTCACATTGTAGAATGAGGGAAGGCCTTGGGAATCCCTTGATACAGCATAGTGTACAC
>LZPO01066922.1:2950-27911 GCA_001675575.1 Neotoma lepida
TCTCCCTCTCTCTGCATCTGCACCTCCTCTCTTCCCCTTTTTCCTGTCTCTTCTCTCTTCTTCTCTTATCTTCAGAGGTGCGCTCGGTGTCCCTTCCTTCCTTCCCCAATAAAATCCTCTATGTGAGCGCTGTCTGCATGGTATGAGTGACTTTCTGCCATGTCCCTTCTCTGCCCTCACTGCCCTTTTCCCTCCCCTCCACTCCCCATCCACTTCTCTTCCTCTGTTTCTCTTCAGAAAAGGGTAGGCTTCCCATGAGTGGAAACAGATGCAGAGACCCACAGACAAATTTTAGGTGGAGCTCTGGGGAATCCTATGGAGGAGAAGGAGGAAGGATTGTAGGAGCCAGAGCAGTGAAGGACACTTCAAGAAAACCACAGAATCAACTGGGCCCATAAGGGCTCACAGAGACTGAACTGACAACCAGGGAGGCTGCATGGGACTGACCTAAGCCCTCTGCATGTATGTTACAGTTGTGTAGCTTGGTCTTCTTGCGAGACTCCTAACAGTGGGAGCAGGGCCTGTCTCTGACTCTGTTGCCTGCTTTTGGGCTTACATTATTTTATACTGGGTTTTTGGTTTTGGTTTTTGGTCTTGATTTTGTTTTGGGTTGGGTTTTGGGTTACATATAAAACTTTACTTAAATTCCAAAGTTAGTTTAAGTTTATGAAATAAATCATCTATCAAATTTTGTTCATGTAACTCCATTACACTTTGGAGTTAATTTCCAAGACTGCAAGTCACAGTGCTATAGAAATGAGAATTAATATCAGAAAAGTCAAAAATAAAGAGCCAGAACATTGACATACCCAATTCAGAGTCCTGTCTAACAGTCAGAGGCATTGAGAGTCCGCTATTTACATTAGCCTCTTCACAGTAGATGCAAACTGTGCCCGTTGCTCCTAGGACATACATCNCTAATGCTGAGTACTGCCTTTTACTTTTTATATGTGAGAGCACTGTATTATACTAAAAATGAAACAATATATGCAGATATGTTATCTTTTTCCATTTCATATATGTCCAACTGTTTTTCTCTTCAAAAGAAATTGAAAAATTAATATGGATCAACATACAAACTTGTATTTGTTTAGAGAAAATAACAATAACCATGAAAATGAAAAATTCAGAGTTTAGACAAGTAAATCGTACATATAAATTGTGACATTTTTTGGTATTCTTAGTCTTTAGCTTATTTCATATGTAAAAGAAATCAGTATAAACTCTTTGAAACTTGGACATGAACAAGACTCTTTAGCATATTTATATCTATAGGCTTATGCACTAGACTCTCTTTCCAGAATCAGATCTCTGCCACAGAAATCACAGTTTCAATTGAACGTTTCCTTTCCTTTCTTCTCATTAGTCCCTTTCTTTTTGTTATTTATGCTTATTTATTTTTTAAAATGTTATTTTCCTTTTCATTGTTTAAATTTCCTTTTTTATTTAAAAAATGTTTTTCATGCAATGTATTTTGATCATGTTTATCCTTTGCCCAGGAACTCCTTCTAGGTCCTCCCTATCCACCCAACTTCATTCTCTTTCTCTCTATCTCTGTCTNTCTGTCTTTCTCTCTCTCAAAACAAAAACTAAAGACAAGAAAATAATAGGATACAAAATTAATATGCGACATTCAGTTCTGTGTATCAGAGGAATAGACATATGGAATTTCAAACTACAACATTATTGATGTTAGTATCAAAGAGTGAAGAATTAGAGGTAAAACAACATAGCAGTTATGGTTAGAAGTCTGTTGAAGTATAGACAGAACATGTTTAAATGTAATTGGTCCCCAAAGGCCCATGTGCTTGAACATCTGCCCCCAATGAGCTGGGCTCTCCCGCATCAATCATTAATCAAGAAAATGCCTACAGACTTGCCTACAGGCTATCTGATGGAGGCATTTTCTCTTTTGGGGTTTCTCTTCCTAGATAACTCTACATTGTATCAGGCTGACAAAAAAACAATCAGAACAATGCCCTTGAACAGGGTTGTGGCTGTCTCTTATACACATCTAGATGTGTATAAGAGACAGCACTTATTCTATGCTCTTCTCACCTTGCCCCTGTGATATACTGCTCTCTCTAGAGGCCCAAATCAACAGGACACCTTATCATGGATCTCCAAAATCATATGATTAAAAATAATCTTCCTCTTAATTGTTTTCATTATTTCATTATAATAATGCAAAAGTAACTACTNGAGATACTGACAACTTAATTCTAAGGATTATATGGATATACAAAATATCCCAGAAATGCCTATACAACATAAACAGAGAAGAATAAAAATCAAAGACTGGCACTATTCAACTTCAAAACCAATTACAATGTGGAGTAATCATGACAGAATTTTTATTGGAAAAATAATAGACACATATAAATGAGAAAATAGCCTGAAAGCAGACTCACACAAATATAAATAGCTGAACCATGAGAAAAGAGTAAAGGCAATTCAACAGAGGAAGACTGTCTGTTCTAGAACAACCAGATGTTCACATGGCAAAATAAAAGGTCTAAAAACAGTCATTTGTATTAATTCAATGTAAACCATAAACTTAAGTAAAAACACAAAACTATAAAGCTCCCAGAAAATGTCATAGAGGAAAATCTAGGTGACCTTGCATTTAATGATGGCTTTTTCCGTTCCATTTATTTGTTTGTTTTTGTTTGTTTGTTTGTTTTGTTTAGGGTTATGTGGTATTTTATCTATGTCCCCCAATAAAATTTATCTGAAAATCAGAGGAACAAGGTCAGCCGCTAGCCTTGTAAAATTAGCATACACCCTTAATCCTATCACTTAACAAACAGGGTCTGTCTGGATCCCTGTGAGTTCTAGGTCACACTAGGAATGTGGAGACACACGCCTTTAATCCCAGCATCAACCATAGAATTCTGGAGGTTTATACAGACAGGCAGGAAGTGACAGAAGTGGGCCATAAGAGGAAGTGATGTAGCTAGGCTGAAAGAGCCAATGGGAAAACAGAACAGAAAAGGATATAAAAGTGGAGGTAGAAGGAAGTGGAGCTCTCTCTCCATTTTGGAAGCAGNGGCCGCAGTCTAAGGTGAGTCTGGTAGCTGTTCCTAATTCCTCTGATCTCTGTCAGACTTTCACCCCATCTCTGCCTCTGTGTTTTATTTAACAAGAC
The DNA here is from genome assembly GCA_001675575.1 of Neotoma lepida. Taxonomy (NCBI): domain Eukaryota; kingdom Metazoa; phylum Chordata; class Mammalia; order Rodentia; family Cricetidae; genus Neotoma; species Neotoma lepida. Next base: position 6,099 of record LZPO01066922.1, read on the forward strand.
TATTTAGAAAATCCATCTTACAGGGTTATGGGCATTCTGCAGTGCAGATGTGGAGGTCAGAATTCAGGTTTCAGGTTATCAGTTATGTTGGCAAGTATTTTGACTTACTAGGCCATCTTCCTGCCAACTCCCATGTTTGCTTTCTACATAGTACAACAAAGATACAACTCATGACATAAAAAATTGATGATCTGGACTTAAATATAACTTAACATTCCTTCTCTGCAAAAGAGATTGTCAAAAGGATGCAGGCCACAATCTGTCTCTTATACACATCTAGATGTGTATAAGAGACAGCCTCATTTAAGAAGCTATATCAGTTACAGTTAAGCATGAAACAATGCTCAACAGTAAACAGCATGAGGAAATTGCAAATTAAAAAAAACACTGTGATGTCACTGCATACCTATTTGATGGCTAAAATCCAAAACTGACAGCACCAAGTGCTGAGGAACTCTCATTCATTACTGGTGGGACACAAAATGGAACAGCCATTTTGAAAGAAGCTTGGCAACATAGTCTTAGCAATTTATTTCCTTTGTTACCAAGTTTGTGGGTAAATTCATGTCCATACAAAAAAAAAATTGCATACGGGTATTTTTAGCAGCTCTGTTTGTATTTTCTAAACCTAAAAGCAACCAAGATGCCCTTCAACAAGTGAATGAATAAATAAATTATGGTACCTTCAGATGACAGACTAATATTTTATGCTAAAAAGAAAGTGAGCTATCAAGCCATGGAAAAGCATGGAAGAAACTCTAGCATACCATTGTTGCATGGATGGAGCCAGTTGGACAGGATAACATGCTGTGTGAGTCTAACTACAGATGGTCCCCAATTTGTGATGCCTTTGCTCATGCTGGGTTTTCTCCCCCTTACAACAGTGCAAAAGAGACATGCATTCAATAACAGCTTTGCTTTGATCTTTTCCCAGATGAGTGCTTTGCAGCACAATATTCTTTAGGAATGTTCACCTTTTGGCAAGCGTAAGAGTTCTGAGCACACTAAGAGTAGGTTGGGCTAACTGATGACTCTCAATAGATTAGATATATTAAATGCATTTTCAACTCATGGGTTATTGTTAATAGACAGTGTGTTTATCAGGATGACTGATTCTATCATAAGTTAAGGAGCATCTGTATGTGACATTCTGAAAGAGGCAAAACAGTGAAAAGGTGTCTTTTCAAAGGTTTATACAGAAGGGGAGAATTTTTCTTTTCTTTTTTAAAACAGAGAACTTTAATGCAGTGAAACTACGTTGCATGGTTCTATAATGGTGACTGTGTGTTATTGCACATTTTGACATCACCTACAGAACACACGCTGTCAAAAAATGAATCTTAAAAACCTGTAGAAGAGTCAGAGACAGCCCCTGTTCCCACTGTTAGNAGTCCCATGAGAGGACCAAGCTATACAACTGTAACATATATGCAGAGTGCGTAGTTTCAGTCCCAGGCAGGCTCCCAGGTTGTCGGTTCAGTCTCTGTGAGCCCCTGTGAGCCCAGGTTAGTTGATTCTATGAGTTTTCTTGTGGTGTCCTTGGCCCCTCTGGCTCCTACAATCCTTTCTCCTCTTCTCTAGGATTCCTGAACTCGGTCTAGTGTATAGCTGTGAGTCTGCATCTGTTTCCATAAGTTGCTGAATGAAGCTTCTCCGGTGACAATTGGGCCAGGCACCAATCTGGTCACAGGAAATGGCCAGTTCAGGCTATGTATCCATTATTGCTAGGAGTCTTAGCTGGGGTCATCCTTGTAGATTCCTGGGAGATTCCCTTATACAAAGTTTTTACCTGACCCAGAAATGTCCCCCCTTTCCAGTAGTCTCTTTCAGTAGTCTCCCCCTTCACTCCCAACCNGATCACTCATGTTCCTTCCTTCTCCTCAAGCCCCCGCCCTCAGTCCACTCATGAAATCTCTTCTATTTTCCCTTCCGAGGGAGATCTGGGTGTCACCCCATGAACCCTCCTTGCTACCTAGCCTCTCTGAGGCTGTAGACTGTAGCATGGTTATTGTTGTGTGCTATTTTGTTTGTGTTCTGACAAATAAAGCTTTCTTGGAGAAGGTAGCACTAGCCACTAGTTAACCACAGAGATATGGAGGTCTATACAGACAAGAGACAGGAAGTGATAAGGCTAGGCAGAGACAAGAAGTGATAAGGCAGAGGAGAGACAGGATCTCCGCCCTTTTTGGTTGGAAGATTCAGAAGTAAGAAGTCACTGGTGGCTGCTCCTTTGCTTCTCTGATCTCCAGGCAAGCTTTATTTGTCAGAACACAAAATATCACACAACATGTTTTCCTCTATTTTATAGCTAATATCCACTTATGCNTGAGTACATACCATGTTTGTCTTTCTTGGTCTGGGTTTCCTCACTTAGAATGATTTTTTTCTAGTTCCAACCATTTGCTTTCAAATTTCCTGAAGTCCTTGTTTTTTAACAGCTAAGTAATACTCCATTGTGTAAATGTACCACATTTTTTTTTTTTATCCATTCTTCTGTTGAGGGACATCTGGGTTGTTTCCAGGTTCTGGCTGTTACAAATAAAGCTTCTGTGAACATAGCTGAGCAAGTGTCTTTGTGGAATGATTGAGCATCCTTTGGGTATATGCCCAAGAGCAATATCAGCGGGTCTTGTGTTAGGTTGATTCCCAGTTTTCTGAGAAACTGCCTCACTGACTTCCAAAGTGGCTATACAAGTTCTCACTCCCACCAGCAATGGAGGAGTGTTCCACTTGCTCCACATCCTCTCCAGCATGAACTGTTGCATGTGTTTTTTATCTTAGCCATCCTCATACTGGGTCTCCTTGCCCAGCCTTAATACATGGAGAGGTGCATAGTCTTACTGCAACTTGATATGCCATGTTTTGTTGATCCTCATGGGAGACCTGCCCTTTCTTAAACAGAGCAGAGGAAAAGTGGATGGGGGGAGGAACAAAGCAGGGTATGGGACTGAGAGGAGAGGAGGAAGGGGAAACTGAAGCTGGGATATAAAATAAATAAATAAATAAATTTTTAAAAAAAATAATGAATCTTAATGCATACAGGCTTTGTATGATACTGACATGCAGGTTCATCAACAAGTGTATCACTCTATTGATGGTTGAGGAGGCTATTCATTGCCCCAGCCAGCGGGGTCTTCAACGGAGACCCTAGAAGGGGGAACAGGGAATGAAAGGGACAAGAGACAGGAAGAATGACAGCAAGACAAGATTCTGATCAAGCTGCAAAGTTTATTCTTTCACCAATTGATTATATAGCAGGAGCTTGTGCTTGAGGGCGTGGGTCAGGGCAATTGCTAGGTAACCTGACTGCAAGATGTTTTCTCAGGAAGGTCAGGATAGCAGACATAAGGTCAGGATAGCAGACATCCCTGACTGACAAAAAGATAAGGAAGTATCAAGCTGTTTTTGCTTAAGGCACTTCACAAGAATTCTGGAAAAGGAACCTGTTACTCAGGAAACAGGAACTGAAGATTACCTGGGCTAAGATAGCTTAATTATAGCCAATACAGGTTTTGGCTCCCAGCAATTCATGACACAGAAGTACACAGGAATTCTCTATCCCTTGGGCGTACAGTCATGCTCTCAACTGAAACATTCTGTTCGGAGGCTTATAAAACTCAACAAAAAAAAAAGTTACAAAATTCATGAATTCTACCACAAAGGGTTCTGTAAGACGAATTTCTAAATGGTCTTATTAATAAAAACACTGAGCCAGAAATAGGGGTGAAAATCTGACAGAGATCAGAGGAATTAAGAACAGCCACCAGCTACCTCACCTCACCAACACCGCTGCTTCCAAAGAGAGTGACTTCCTGTCTTACCCAGGTTTTTATGACTGTCTATTCTGCTAACTCATTTCCTCTCTCCACCAAGCTACATCACTTCCTATCTGTCTACACAGACCTCCAGAATTCTATGGTTGACGCTAGGATTAAAGGNGTGTGTCACCACCCTTGGCTTTGTTCCCTAGTGTGACCTTGAACTCACAGAGATCCAGACGGATTAAGGGCATGTGCTAACATTGCATGACTTCTGTTTACTATAATGGTTGGCTNTTTTTCCTCTGATCCTCAGATATATTTTATTGGGGAACACAGATAAAGTATCACCACAGGGTTCCAAAAAAACAGTAAGCAGTTGCTGGGAGAAGTCTCTGGTAGAGATGCCTAAAGTTGGACAGAGACCTTAAGGTGTCTGTCTTTTGTGAAGAGTCACTCCTGCTGGAGTGGCCTTTCAGGGATTTACCTGCCTTTCAAGTCACTCATGTTATGATAAGTAACCCCTAACCCATGCTCCTGAAAACAACCCAGCAAACTTGCTGCACTGGGGTGGAAATCATTTCTTTGATCTGCGCTCAGACATTTCTCCAATGAATGATATCAGATGTGTTAGAGACAATTGGAAGAGAGGACCCCCCCCCAAAAAAAGTCATTTAACAACAGCACCTATTTTTTTCCACAACTACTTGAACAAAACAAACTGTCATGGAGGTGGAAGAGGGGTTGGGAAGGCCATGGGGGAATTTCTTGAAATTCAAGGTGTAGTCACAAATGCAGCTTCTAACTCACCTGCTAGTCACCCCCTGGAGAGAGGGAGGGGTGATGGGGTATTCACACCAGACTTCTAAATTATGGCAACAGGAAAAGAGACTTTTCTGGCCAAAATGAGCTAGAGGTTGGGAGTCAGGGAACCTTGGTAAGTGGCATCCTGGGCTTCTGTTTTCTTTTCCTGGTAAGAATTAGGAGAAGCAAGAGAGTTAGTAGATGTAATATATTCACTAATACACACTCAGTTTTCCTGAAAGGTTGAAGCCATAAAACGGCATAGTGTAGGATGAGTAAAAGGATCCCAGCCTGTCTGAAACAGGTGGGAAATATCCAAATTACAGGGAAGGACATAGGAAGGAAAAATTTACCAGTTCTAATGAATAATTATTATGGAGATGGGAGTACAGGGACCTCAGAATCTTTATTGGTGTCACAGGAAGAAATTGTGTGTGTGGGAGGGGTAATCCTCCAAAATCAGGACAAATTAAGGCAAGTACTCTTAGATTGAAAAGTGCTAAGGTGGGTTTATATGGGATAAATTTTAGATTTCACGTAGAAACATCCAGTGGATAATTTAAAATATGTGATAGACACTCAGAGGAGAGATTGAGGCCAGAGATATAGAGCCAAAAGCTGTCAGCTTCAAACTGATAGGTGAAAATATGGGTACCAATGAGATCTAGAAGCAGAGGGGAGAAAAATCACAGGACAACAACCCCTCAATTGCCAAGTCTCTGAGCTGCTCGGACTCTGAGGTGATGTGTGGCCGNTAAAACAAATCCACAGCATATCATCCAGCCCTGCCTTTTATGTCCTCTTCCTCCTATTTAAACACAAGGTAATTAATCAAAAGAGACAAAAATTCCCNAAAATTTGTTCCTCATTGCCCCAATCCTGTCCACTCTGGGCCCCTCTCCAAAGTCTTTATTGAGTAGTTGAAGTGTATTTGGAGCTTTAACCAGCTGTCCTTTCGGTCGATACCCACCAAGGAGTGTCTTCAAGTACGTGGTATCTAGAAAGCTGGACATTTAAAGCAGTGATGAAAATAGGGTTTGTGGACATGACAGCTCATGATAACAGCAAAAGGACTAGAAGGATTTGTAAGTCAAGGGTCTTCCAAAATGTTTGTTTCTTTTTAATTCTTGGAATGCTGCCCTCATTGGCTTCCAGGTGCACACTATTGTGTGAGTTCAATTCTTCCCTGACTATTGTCAGAGTCGACAGTAGCTCTGTCCTCTCTGGTCCAATTGTGTCTTTGGTTCTGTGCCATGACTGCACTTGTCTGCACAATCCTTTACATTTCTAGGACAATGAGTGTCCAACTTTTGACCACCATGAGAGAAGTTTGCATTTTCTTTCACTGTTCTTGTTGCTCATAATTTTGGTAATTTATAGTCACAACTGCAGTTAAGAAGTCCTTTGGGGTTTCATTTGGTTTGAGGTTTTTGGCCTTGGACCTAAGCAAAAGTACAAAGCAAGCCATTTTACCCATATGTTTTAATCTCTGTCGCCAGGATCATTTTTATTATCAAATGTCATGGTGACATCTACACTACTTCACCTGAGACTTATAGACCTGAGAAATGAGTAGTTAGAGAGAATAGAATCAAGCCATCTTTCCCTTACACCCAGTATGAGATCCACAGTGGTGCCTTAGTTCAAGGCAGGCCCATAAATGTGAACTTGGGAAACTCATTCACACATGCAGAATTGAACACCCATTCCCTGTGTACTCCAGCAGCACTCGTGTCTCTAAGAGACTTCCTGTCAATTAAAACAATTCTAAAGGGGGCTAAGAACCATCATGTGAAATGCGACCTTTGTTTTAAGTGATTCAGAGCAGAATCCATTTCTACTTTTCAAACATTGACTCATTGTTCAAGCACATTCAATATGTTCTTGTGGGTAGGATGGTGCCAGGTATTTTACAAAGCTAATTAAACAGACACAATACCTAAGCTCTAGGCATTATGAGGTAGAAAAGGCAGCTTAAGTGGTTTAGAAGAACAAATTCAAAACAAAAGAAACTGAGTGAGTGGCACACAGCTATGCAGATATGTTACAAGAGTAGATGTGTCTTTAAGTATCAACCGTCACCAAGAGGACCATCCATCCTGCCTTGGGATTTCATTGTGACTGGGTGTTTCTCTTGTCTTCTGCTGTATCTGTTGCTTCTTTGGTTGTCTTTGTCAGTCCTGGAGCCAAGTTCAACAAAACTAGGTGATATTCCTTCCTTTCATTCTGCAGAGAGAACTCCTCAGAAGTGTACAGGCATCCTCAAGACAGATGCCTGGCCTTCCTCACTTCCTTTCCTCAAGCGACTTATTGTAGATCTTTGCTTGGTCAAAGTCTGTCCTGATGAGTCAAACCTGAGATCCATCTCTCTTCTAGGCTTCCTTCCCAGGGTTATCTGCCTATCTCCTAAGCACAAAGCCCAGGTTTCTCTGTCTCACCCAAATAAGGTTCATACTTCAGACAGCCAAATATGAGCATACCAACGACAATTAACGAAAGCACTGTAATACCAGTTACCACATAACAGAAGGAGTTCCAAGGTTCCCACAAACCAAGAATTGTATTAATTTTGAGTAATTTAGCAAAGTAAATTAGGAATAAAATGCACTATCAATGTTTTAATTTTTATTTTTATTTACTTTTTAAGTTTTTTTAATGAGTATATATGTATGTATGTATGTGGACCAGATGTGTGCCTAGTATCCATGGAGGTTGAAAGATGGTGTTGGATTCCCTGGAACTAGAGTTATTAACAGTTGTGAGCTGTCATGTGGGTGCTGAGAATTGAATCTGGGTCTTCTGCAAGAACAAGAAGTGCTCTTACCTGCCGAATCATCTCTCCAGCTCCCTGTTGTCAGCATTTTAAATAAGAGAGTAGTTACTGCTTTGTAGGATAGCAGGGTACATTTTCTACTAACAGTGGCCAGGCCCAGTGTAAAGGTATTGGTGAAGCTGTCTAACAGAAAGGGACCTCTGAAATCATGTGATGTAGTATCAGAATAAGACCTGGAATCTCTCAGGAAGCCCATGAAGCCATCAGTTCTATGTGCTTTGGCTGACTCTAAGATGCCCAGTCAGTGTGCTCTCTTCAGAGCCAGCACTGCCCTGAATTTGTGCCTGTGTGGATCATGAGGATATTTGGTGATGCTGGGAACTCCACCGTAAGGTTCCTCTGGCCCCCGTCATCTGAATCACGTCACTGTCTCAATAGCTACCTAGAAGTAAAAAGTACAAACTCTCCCCATCCTCTTCTTACAGCTTCTCAAAAACACTCTCCTCTTACACTGCTGACCGCCAATGTATCTTGTATATCTTTTCAGTGGATTTAGGTTTCTCAAAACCCATAAGGGATGTGTCTGGCCAGAAACTTTGGCTTTGGGCCCAGAAATATAAACCACTCCTGAGATAAGTAGGCCAAATGTTCTGGCTTTTTGCTTAAAATGAAGAAAGAGAAAAATACAAGAAGAATTATAGTACCGTAAGAGGTGGACTACAGGCATTAGAAGTCAGGGGGCAAGGGTCTAACTCTGCCTGAGGCAAAGGTGAGGCCCACAGATAGGTTGAATGATTTAAGATGAATCTTCAGATCTATAAAATGTATCCTTTATTTGACCTTCCAGAACATATATATTTTTAATTGGGAAATATCTATATGAATCTTTCCCTGTCCCATCTAGTTCATAAACTGCACTCTAGATGGTCCAGAAATGTAGCAAAAAAAAATCACAGATTTTACTATGTGGTACTTTTCTAATGGTGACAATAAAGCATTGATAATTAAAATAAAACTACAGAATGGTATGAAACATATTCTATCATCAGAATGGTTTGCCTGGAGGAACTGTGGGGATCTATCTAGTTCACCCATTTTTTTCTACCAGCCTTACTTCCCATGCCTAATTGTAACATGCATAGATACTGACATGAATTTGAGTGATTGAGTGAAATCAGACACACCAACCATCCTAGGTCCAGTAATTAATACCTTGTCAAATCAGAAGACAGTGGTGCACTCAAGAGGAACAGCCTAGGAGTAATTATACAGTGGCCAGGTTAGGGTTTAGTAAGTGACACTGACTTATTGGTCCTCAGCTTCTGACATTGCCTGTCAAGATCAATTTATAATGGAAATGATTCATCTACCCTTCTCATTGGAAGATCAAGTGTGTGTCCTCTGCTCCAGGGAGTCTAACTTTCCTTGGCAGACTGATGGAGTCGAAGCCTAATTAACATGATGATAAATCACATGGCAGCCATTGCCTATTACCCAAGCCTCAGATAACCTACCCATGATTAAGGCTGTCTTTTGCGACTTCCTGTCCTTAGAGAGGGTCAATCAATACAAGAACCATGCTGAACTAAATTAGAGTGTTTCTTTGGGGGCAATAAACAAAAACAAATCCTGCATCCTTTGAAAGATGAAACATGGAAAAGAATGAGAAGAGGGAGAAGAAAAGACATGTACTGAAAACAAGACACAGCTCTTGCAGAGCTGAGTGTGTTCTCTATGCACAGATATGAGCCAGTGAAGTAGCAACCATACAGTCCCCTCTGGACAGGAGATACAGGCTGGCTTCCCTAGGGCTGCACAGAGGGAAAAAAAAAAGATTATTCCAAAGTATCTAAGGGGGTTACAGAGACCTCATGTCAGTGACAGACAAGAAGTTGAAGTTTTAGTAAATGCTGCAAAAATGCAAAATGAAAAAGTTTATGTAACTTATCTACATGGCCATGTTCCATTGTGACCAAGGTAGCAGATGTGAGGTCAGTAATGTAACCTCTTTTGAGTCTCAGTTTTCTGATATCTAAAGTTGGGAATTAAACAGAATAATGAATAAAAAGTCTTCACCAGAGTCCCTGATATGGAGGCATTTGGTAGGAGAAAACAGATCTAGAGAAATCACACATAGGAGCCAAGAGGTAAAGTCTGAGACCCAAGTAAAAAGAACATTAGCTTGTTACATTTTCTAGTACCAAAGAAGTTTACAGTGTTCTATAATGTTAGGACTGATTTTATTTTTCAGAAATTTAATTATTCATTTGAAGCCTTTATAAAGTCCATTAACAAGATGTTTATAAGATCCATGAAGTAAAGTATCTTATATCTTTGTATCTAAAATGTTATTTGTGACTCATTTTGCTGTACTTCTATGGGATGCTATGATTTTTATTAAGAACAAACAGCTAACACTTACATAAGCAAAGTTTCAATTATATAAAGTAGTTCAGCATTCATAGGCAAGATGAGGTATAATGTCACTTATGGCCACGTAGCGTCTAGTCAGTACATCCTTGCCCAGAACAAAATGCAGAAATAATGGCAATGCAGCTCTATCTTCCACATGGATTTTTGAAATGGCAACTGGATTCAGTCAATATTTCAACAATATTCTGAAGTTAGAACAATAATTTCCATGGCTCTGGTGTTACTGAGGTATCAAAATATTTATGCAGGCTAAAGAATGGTGTGATGGTTGATATTGACTGCCAACTGGACAGGTATGGAATCATTTAGGGGCAAGCCTCCAGGCAGACCTGCAAGGTATTATTCAGATTAGATTGGCCTCTGGGGATACCTGTGAGGGATTGTCTAGATTAGGCTGGCCTCTGGCCGTGCCCGTGAGGGATTATCTTAATTGGGTGACATAATTCTCTAGGCTTGAGTCCTGTACTGTTTAAAAAGGAAAAGTTAGCTTAATGTCAGCACTGCCATTCTCTGTTTCCTGACTGAAGACTCAGTATGACCTCCAGGACTTCCCAGCCATGGGGACTGTACCTTTGAATTGTGAGCTAAACTAAACCCTCCCCCACAAAACTGCTTTTCTCAGAGTGTAATTATCATAACAATGGGAAAAGCAACTAAGTCAGATGGGGTGTAGATACTAGAATTAAAGAGCCCAAACCAGCTTTAGTCACTGAAGACAGTGAGAGCAAGAAACCTTATCTCACATCTTCATCATGTTTCAAACATTTGAAATCTGAAAACATTGGGTAGACTAGGGCCATCTTTCTCTCTGCATAAAACATATTTTTAAAAAAGAACTCACTACTCTATCCGTATCCTGTCACGATTCCCCATGTCTTCAATGGCTTGGACATTCAAGGTGAGCATGCCGACAAGGGAAAAGCAGGCACACAGAAAAGTGATTGAGACCTTAGTTACAGTAAAAGTCATGATATGGGAGTGAAACACTTTGAAGGAGAACCCAAGAGCTACACCAGTTTAATATTTACAATGGGAATCTGGTGAACCAAAAAGCTAATGATAAGTCCAGTGTTAGCGCAGGATTCTCTAAGCAAAATGGAAGAGAATAATCCATGATGAATAATTTGTCTTATAATCAGGCAGGGCCATGTCCTTTTGGCTGTACCATGTGGATACAAATCACAATACAAGGGTCTCAGTGTATACCTGGAGGCTGCACCCAGCAGGTCTCTTAGTTGCAGATTGACAGGGATAATGGCCTCTTAGGCTTCTAGCCAGGCAAACCAGGTCCATTTGATAACTAATTTACCCCATTGTGAGAACACAGACATTTGCCTATGGTACAAAATCTAATCCCAGTAGTGAGGGTTCAACTTTGACTCCATGTTATTGGAGCCTAGCAGACAGCCTCCCTGCACTCAGCATGTGTTTCTCTCTGTGTGTCTCTGTCTCAGTCTCTCTGTCTCTGTCTGTCTTTCTGTCTCTCTCTCTGATAAAATAATATAAAGTTTACCACTTCAACTCTTGGTAAGTGTACAGTGTAATATTATCATATCCATGTGAATTTCTGTGCTACCAGCATCTACAACTCTTCATGTTGCTAAACTGGACCTCTTGACTTTTCCAGGTCACTCCTCATTTTGTCCTCCTTGGCAGCCAGTCTTCTAGAATTTGGCTGTCCTATGCTGTTCATCATGTCAGTGGAACAGGTGTGTTCTGCTTAGCCTAATGTCCTCAAGTTTAATCTGTGAGACATGTACCAGAATTTTATTCTTTACTGAGGCTGAAAAGTATCCCAACAGATGGATTGAGCACGTTCTGTTCATCTATTCATGGATTAATGGACACATGGGTTATTTCTCCCTTTTTGCTGTTGTGAATAAGTTTCAGTGTACATGGTGTGCAAATATCCTTTTATGACCCTGTTTTCAACTCTTCTGGCTATATAGAGGAAGAATTGTCAAGTCATACATAACACTACTGTATGCCTGTGTGTAACAACTTTTGGGTATGTGTTTGGAGGCTGGAGGACAACTTTGGGTGTCATTCTTCAGGCACCATCACTTCTTTTGGAAACAAGTTTCTCATTGGCCTGGCACTCATCAAATAAGTTACGTTGGCAGGCAGTGAACCTCATGGATCCAGATACCTCTGCCTTCCCAGTGCTAGAATAGCAAGAGTACAGTACGATGCTTAGCCTTTTTCTTTCATGCATGAGGCTATATGGACTCAAGTACTTATGCTTGCAAAGCAAGTACTTTACTGACTGAACCATTTCCCCATGCCTACAGTTCTATTCCATTTTCCTAAGGCATCATGATGTCCTTTCCTATACTCTGTCATGTCCCTTGCCCCAGCCCTTGTCGGTGGCACAGCCTCACTGTCATCCTAACTTCACTTTGTTGCTTCTGCTCTGCACAATTGCAAAACTCTCAAAACTCTTTTCTTGTTCTAATCCACTGAGCACATTAATGCTATATTAATTTTTCTGTACCTGAAGTTCTGATGTAATTTCTTTGCTTAAAGAGGAAAAAAAANGAGATAAGTAGGCCAAATGTTCTGGCTTTTTGCTTAAAATGAAGAAAGAGAAAAATACAAGAAGAATTATAGTACCGTAAGAGGTGGACTACAGGCATTAGAAGTCAGGGGGCAAGGGTCTAACTCTGCCTGAGGCAAAGGTGAGGCCCACAGATAGGTTGAATGATTTAAGATGAATCTTCAGATCTATAAAATGTATCCTTTATTTGACCTTCCAGAACATATATATTTTTAATTGGGAAATATCTATATGAATCTTTCCCTGTCCCATCTAGTTCATAAACTGCACTCTAGATGGTCCAGAAATGTAGCAAAAAAAAAATCACAGATTTTACTATGTGGTACTTTTCTAATGGTGACAATAAAGCATTGATAATTAAAATAAAACTACAGAATGGTATGAAACATATTCTATCATCAGAATGGTTTGCCTGGAGGAACTGTGGGGATCTATCTAGTTCACCCATTTTTTTCTACCAGCCTTACTTCCCATGCCTAATTGTAACATGCATAGATACTGACATGAATTTGAGTGATTGAGTGAAATCAGACACACCAACCATCCTAGGTCCAGTAATTAATACCTTGTCAAATCAGAAGACAGTGGTGCACTCAAGAGGAACAGCCTAGGAGTAATTATACAGTGGCCAGGTTAGGGTTTAGTAAGTGACACTGACTTATTGGTCCTCAGCTTCTGACATTGCCTGTCAAGATCAATTTATAATGGAAATGATTCATCTACCCTTCTCATTGGAAGATCAAGTGTGTGTCCTCTGCTCCAGGGAGTCTAACTTTCCTTGGCAGACTGATGGAGTCGAAGCCTAATTAACATGATGATAAATCACATGGCAGCCATTGCCTATTACCCAAGCCTCAGATAACCTACCCATGATTAAGGCTGTCTTTTGCGACTTCCTGTCCTTAGAGAGGGTCAATCAATACAAGAACCATGCTGAACTAAATTAGAGTGTTTCTTTGGGGGCAATAAACAAAAACAAATCCTGCATCCTTTGAAAGATGAAACATGGAAAAGAATGAGAAGAGGGAGAAGAAAAGACATGTACTGAAAACAAGACACAGCTCTTGCAGAGCTGAGTGTGTTCTCTATGCACAGATATGAGCCAGTGAAGTAGCAACCATACAGTCCCCTCTGGACAGGAGATACAGGCTGGCTTCCCTAGGGCTGCACAGAGGGAAAAAAAAAAGATTATTCCAAAGTATCTAAGGGGGTTACAGAGACCTCATGTCAGTGACAGACAAGAAGTTGAAGTTTTAGTAAATGCTGCAAAAATGCAAAATGAAAAAGTTTATGTAACTTATCTACATGGCCATGTTCCATTGTGACCAAGGTAGCAGATGTGAGGTCAGTAATGTAACCTCTTTTGAGTCTCAGTTTTCTGATATCTAAAGTTGGGAATTAAACAGAATAATGAATAAAAAGTCTTCACCAGAGTCCCTGATATGGAGGCATTTGGTAGGAGAAAACAGATCTAGAGAAATCACACATAGGAGCCAAGAGGTAAAGTCTGAGACCCAAGTAAAAAGAACATTAGCTTGTTACATTTTCTAGTACCAAAGAAGTTTACAGTGTTCTATAATGTTAGGACTGATTTTATTTTTCAGAAATTTAATTATTCATTTGAAGCCTTTATAAAGTCCATTAACAAGATGTTTATAAGATCCATGAAGTAAAGTATCTTATATCTTTGTATCTAAAATGTTATTTGTGACTCATTTTGCTGTACTTCTATGGGATGCTATGATTTTTATTAAGAACAAACAGCTAACACTTACATAAGCAAAGTTTCAATTATATAAAGTAGTTCAGCATTCATAGGCAAGATGAGGTATAATGTCACTTATGGCCACGTAGCGTCTAGTCAGTACATCCTTGCCCAGAACAAAATGCAGAAATAATGGCAATGCAGCTCTATCTTCCACATGGATTTTTGAAATGGCAACTGGATTCAGTCAATATTTCAACAATATTCTGAAGTTAGAACAATAATTTCCATGGCTCTGGTGTTACTGAGGTATCAAAATATTTATGCAGGCTAAAGAATGGTGTGATGGTTGATATTGACTGCCAACTGGACAGGTATGGAATCATTTAGGGGCAAGCCTCCAGGCAGACCTGCAAGGTATTATTCAGATTAGATTGGCCTCTGGGGATACCTGTGAGGGATTGTCTAGATTAGGCTGGCCTCTGGCCGTGCCCGTGAGGGATTATCTTAATTGGGTGACATAATTCTCTAGGCTTGAGTCCTGTACTGTTTAAAAAGGAAAAGTTAGCTTAATGTCAGCACTGCCATTCTCTGTTTCCTGACTGAAGACTCAGTATGACCTCCAGGACTTCCCAGCCATGGGGACTGTACCTTTGAATTGTGAGCTAAACTAAACCCTCCCCCACAAAACTGCTTTTCTCAGAGTGTAATTATCATAACAATGGGAAAAGCAACTAAGTCAGATGGGGTGTAGATACTAGAATTAAAGAGCCCAAACCAGCTTTAGTCACTGAAGACAGTGAGAGCAAGAAACCTTATCTCACATCTTCATCATGTTTCAAACATTTGAAATCTGAAAACATTGGGTAGACTAGGGCCATCTTTCTCTCTGCATAAAACATATTTTTAAAAAAGAACTCACTACTCTATCCGTATCCTGTCACGATTCCCCATGTCTTCAATGGCTTGGACATTCAAGGTGAGCATGCCGACAAGGGAAAAGCAGGCACACAGAAAAGTGATTGAGACCTTAGTTACAGTAAAAGTCATGATATGGGAGTGAAACACTTTGAAGGAGAACCCAAGAGCTACACCAGTTTAATATTTACAATGGGAATCTGGTGAACCAAAAAGCTAATGATAAGTCCAGTGTTAGCGCAGGATTCTCTAAGCAAAATGGAAGAGAATAATCCATGATGAATAATTTGTCTTATAATCAGGCAGGGCCATGTCCTTTTGGCTGTACCATGTGGATACAAATCACAATACAAGGGTCTCAGTGTATACCTGGAGGCTGCACCCAGCAGGTCTCTTAGTTGCAGATTGACAGGGATAATGGCCTCTTAGGCTTCTAGCCAGGCAAACCAGGTCCATTTGATAACTAATTTACCCCATTGTGAGAACACAGACATTTGCCTATGGTACAAAATCTAATCCCAGTAGTGAGGGTTCAACTTTGACTCCATGTTATTGGAGCCTAGCAGACAGCCTCCCTGCACTCAGCATGTGTTTCTCTCTGTGTGTCTCTGTCTCAGTCTCTCTGTCTCTGTCTGTCTTTCTGTCTCTCTCTCTGATAAAATAATATAAAGTTTACCACTTCAACTCTTGGTAAGTGTACAGTGTAATATTATCATATCCATGTGAATTTCTGTGCTACCAGCATCTACAACTCTTCATGTTGCTAAACTGGACCTCTTGACTTTTCCAGGTCACTCCTCATTTTGTCCTCCTTGGCAGCCAGTCTTCTAGAATTTGGCTGTCCTATGCTGTTCATCATGTCAGTGGAACAGGTGTGTTCTGCTTAGCCTAATGTCCTCAAGTTTAATCTGTGAGACATGTACCAGAATTTTATTCTTTACTGAGGCTGAAAAGTATCCCAACAGATGGATTGAGCACGTTCTGTTCATCTATTCATGGATTAATGGACACATGGGTTATTTCTCCCTTTTTGCTGTTGTGAATAAGTTTCAGTGTACATGGTGTGCAAATATCCTTTTATGACCCTGTTTTCAACTCTTCTGGCTATATAGAGGAAGAATTGTCAAGTCATACATAACACTACTGTATGCCTGTGTGTAACAACTTTTGGGTATGTGTTTGGAGGCTGGAGGACAACTTTGGGTGTCATTCTTCAGGCACCATCACTTCTTTTGGAAACAAGTTTCTCATTGGCCTGGCACTCATCAAATAAGTTACGTTGGCAGGCAGTGAACCTCATGGATCCAGATACCTCTGCCTTCCCAGTGCTAGAATAGCAAGAGTACAGTACGATGCTTAGCCTTTTTCTTTCATGCATGAGGCTATATGGACTCAAGTACTTATGCTTGCAAAGCAAGTACTTTACTGACTGAACCATTTCCCCATGCCTACAGTTCTATTCCATTTTCCTAAGGCATCATGATGTCCTTTCCTATACTCTGTCATGTCCCTTGCCCCAGCCCTTGTCGGTGGCACAGCCTCACTGTCATCCTAACTTCACTTTGTTGCTTCTGCTCTGCACAATTGCAAAACTCTCAAAACTCTTTTCTTGTTCTAATCCACTGAGCACATTAATGCTATATTAATTTTTCTGTACCTGAAGTTCTGATGTAATTTCTTTGCTTAAAGAGGAAAAAAAAAGAAAAGAGAGCCCTTTGATGGTTCCTAACCAGAGCAGGCCAGCAAGACTTCCCTCTGGATTCCAAGAAGACATTGCTCCAATCTCTCCTTGCCTCTTTTTTTCTGCTACNCCCTCTGCCTTCTTGTCTGCTGTAGTCCCACCAGCTGAAATACTCTCACCCCTCAGAACTGATCTTACATGGAACTTTCATTGAAGAGCCAAAATGGCCCTTCGAAATTGAAGTACCTATCGGCCCATGATTCATGTCTGTAGCACTTGTGTACCCAAGAAACCTGTCCTCAGACACATTTGCCACATTCCCCACAAGGACACAGTAGCTGCTTTCTTCCCAATCATACTGAAAAGCCCAAGGGCAGGTGTCCGTTTTATTTGTTCTCAAAACTCCAGCATTCTGTACTGCAGGGCACACACACACAAAAAAAACAAAGAACTCTGTTGTTAAATGTTGAAGGCTTCATATTTTCCTGACTGTGATGAGAGTCATCTATCTATTTTAAAACTCCAAACCCTTAGAATTGTATCGGGCTCATAAATAGACTCTTTGGAGATGTCCTGGGAGTTCTTTATTAGGGTCTAAATTATTGTGTGTCTGTTTGTATTGATCCTACCAAAGAGATAAGGCCTAAATGCCTGTCCCCCTTAGGACAGTATGGAATCAGTTGCCACTATATTTCACATTGGATCTTTTGCAATTAACTCCTTTTTTTTATTATAATTACTGACTTCCAAGTGCTCTGTGCTAGCACATGAATCATGATTATCTCACAATGTGGGCGTCTCATGGAAATAGACGCAAAGAATATTCATCATTAGGCAGAGTGTCAGCTATCAGTGAGAAGTTTATAACTTATCTACTTTTTAATTGCTTTGTTTTATTTCCTCCTATTGGACAGAATAAAATAAAAAGAATCGCTACTTTTGCCAAAGAGAAACAACATAAAAATAAGTTAAAATAGAAGAGAACTCTGCATGCGTGGTGTAATTTAAAGTAAAATTATAACACATAATAAAACTCAAAATGAGTTGCAGCTGTGGTTTAAAAACCTTAAATATACCATTGAAAAGAAAATTGACTAATAAACAATCTCCCCCACACTAGCAAATCAGTGTACATATGCAAATAAAATTAATTCATGTTGTAAAAGTCTAAAAAGAAATCCATAAAACATGTAGGAAGCTCCCATTTTCCAGGATGGTTACAGGGGAAAGGCAGAGGGAGGCCCTGCCCTATTCAGTCAGGAAGACCAAGAGAAGAAGATAAAATCAGAAAACCAGAGTCCCAGAAGGCAGGTGGGAGGCAAAGCAGGAAGTAGAAATGAGCTATAAGGAGGCCACAGGGACTAGACAGGAAGACAGAAGGAACCAGTTAAGAAAGGACAACAAGGAAAGGGATACAGGCCTATGAGCTGAAGCATCCAGCAGTACCCACCGTAGCTCACACTGTGTTTGGTAAGTCTGGAAGCAACATTGTAAATTAATCAAGGCAGCTCTCTGTATACATTGGACTTTTACTTCCAATCTGATTTAAAATTCTTGACTTCATATATGACCCTAGCACATATTGAAAATACCAAGGGCTTAGGTATCTTAAAGCTCTTAGCGCGTGTGGAAGAGATTAAGGGTGCATGCCGCTCTTGCTGAAGACCAGAGCTCCGTTCCCAGTACCCAACTCACAACTCCAAGGAATCTGACATCCTGGAAATCTGAACTCATATGTGCACATACCCACACACGCACACACATACCCACACCATTCTAAAATAAAGTAAATCCTAAAAAAGAGAAATTAAGAAATGAGTGACAAGAAACCCTGTCTCGAAAAACCAAAAACAAAAAAAAGAAATGAGTGACATACCTACTGTGATTGTTTCATCATATAATTTGTGACTGATTGTCCTATGATTTCTAACCATGACCCTTCATATTTTAATGCCCACGACAGACAGTCCCAGTTAACACTTTTGGGCCCAGCATGGTCTTTCCAGTAAATCTCAAAACTTCTCAGACTTAGAAGAGAAATTTTATTACAAGTCTATGNAGTCATCTAGTTTGTAGTACAGTCAGAAAGCAATTTTTTTTTTAAGAATACCTGCTTGTCAACTTGTTTACTGACCATTAAAGGAATATTATAAACGCAACTTAACTTTACGAATAGCTTTAGATTCCAGGTAAACAGGTTTTAGCAACTAATTTAGACAGTAAATTCTTATATACAAAGTATTTCTTAAACTCAATGACTGTGTATAGCTGTGAAATGATTTCTAGAATCAATTTTTTAGTATGAATATATAGCCAAAATGTTACTACCATCAATCCTCTGGAATATCTTTATAATAAATCATTACAAATGGCAACAATATTGTGGCAGCCATATTGACAATCAGCTCTGTGGTGTGTGTGTGTGTGTGTGTGTGTGTGTGTGTGTGTGTGTGTACATTTTAATGCTCCCAGAAATATAAGATAATTTGTATAATTATCTTTTATTGTCTTTTGTGACATTGACTTTGTTACTGGATTTCTGTAAAAAGGGGAATTTTTGTTTTCTTATTAAAGTGTTTAACATATTTTATTNAGAGCTATTGTTGGCACAGTCATGTAGCTTGGAGGAATAGGACACAGTCACCTGTCAGGATAAACCAGGCAGCAGTCACCCTGGAAATTGGATCACATTCCTCTCCCTACTTGTNCTCTACTTTATAAATGGNATTCCTTGTGGTGGGCTTCAACACGAATGACAGGCTCTTGGGAACTAGAAACAAGGAGAGCTCAGGTCATCCTCAACTACATAGCAAGCTCAAGGCCAGCCTGGGCTACAAAGACCCTGTCTCAAACAAAACAAGGACAAGCAAACAAAATAAGTACCTCATATAAAGACTGTGAATTAAGTCCCAATCTTTTATAGCTTGTTTTTTCATTAANTTTTTTCTAAATATTCATGCTTTTACCCTTAGAACTGTGCTGCTCTCAATCGTGGTCAGGGAAGCTTCTTTTTTGCAGTGGCCAGCAGTCAATGGAGAGATGCAGAGCTGGTCAAAATGATGAGTATAAGAGACTGAGTGCTCGGTACCAAATATGACACCTTATCAATCCCACCCATCAAGGCTCAGGAAACATTGTATAAGAAGAAACAGGAGTGAATTGCTGACTCTGAACATGACATGGCTATTGCAGTTATGAACTTATAACTGTTGTAGTTACCTGCACAAGACCTGCATATGATCAAGCCAACCAAAATTCTGGCAGAGATGAAAAATGTGATTGCCAGGCCNGACCCTTTTTCTGAGGAGTTCTTGGGAATTGATAGATGATGGGGAAGGGAGAATCATTCTTTATTGACTGAGTTGCCACTGGTAGCTTCACCATACTTCAGTGAATAGTCTCATATCCATGTATGTATAGGTAGCATTCATTGGACTTATTATGNTACAAAATAAAGAGGATAAGAGAAGGAGGAGGAAGAGGAGGAGAAGACGAGACAAAGTAAGGAGGGTGATGTGTTGGGGGAGATGAGGAAGAATGGGAGTATATATGATCATTTTTCAACATATACAGATATGAAATTCTCAAAAACTATTTCTTTAAAAATTTGAAAGATGGTCATCTGAGGGATGAAAAGAAGTATAAATAATGTAGATTTGTGTGTAGAAAGTATGGGGGGATTCCATTTCACGGTGTCAGAAAGCTTTTGAAATCTCTAAATCTAAAGAAACAACAAAATCTTTTAAAATCTCTAATTTACAATTCAAATAAGTGAAAAATCTATAAATTAAAAATAATCGGAATACTTTTAGTTTTAGGATGCTATGCCAAGGACCAAGGGATTGAAAGAACAAACCACACTGAACTTGAGCATCTTGGTTTTTAAAATGAATCTCTAAAGCACTAGCACATGAACACACAATATTCCTTTACATGAATCTCAGGCCAAGCTCTTAGCACTTTTTTAGAAGAGGCTGGTTAACATNATGGTGGCAGTGCTGATGGTGAATCCTTAGTGACCAGGTCTTACAACAAAAGAGAGAAGAAACTCAAATGCATGGGAGACTGTGGTCCACGATGTGGGGGCCATCAATACTAAAAGAGCAGATTAATACTCCCACAGCCTGTTATCTAGAATCCACATGGCCACCACAGCAGGAAGGGGGTTGCATATTCATAAAAAAATATGACCAAGAGGGCCCCCAAGTTCTGAAAACAAGCCTTGGTAAAAGCCATCACAAACCATCTCCCTGATTTATAAGACTAGCTTGGGAGTCCATTTCTGTGNGTCTAACANCTGAGTCAGGAGACACACTGGTAGCTTTAAATTTTACNTNGTGCTATAATTGCAACATAAAAATAAATCTGCCAGACTGGCTTCAGCAGAGATCTTGTAATTGGAACGGTGCCGTGCAAAGAGTATGTTTATATATTTTGAACGGATGTGCACATTCGCTATTTCCATTAGCATCACCATGCCCCCTCCCCAAATTTAAAACATATAAATGTTTAAAATGTGATTCTTTTANATCAGAACACCTACAGTTTCCTAGAATGAGAAAACTGCCCCNGGTTTNAATGGAACATTTCNCCTGGCGGGCCAAACAATGCCCGTTGCATTTACCTGTGAGGAACTGAATGCAGAATGCACAACTCACAAAGAAGGAACTTGTTGAACTGTAAAGAAAGCACATCATTAATTGATTTTTCTTGTCATGGGGTTTGTTTTTGATACCTGACATTTGTGCACAGCCACCCCAAAAATGTATATGTTAAGAAAAAAAGCAAACAGGCTTGTTTTTTAATGCTGTGTTTCACAATACTTTTCTATTAAAGATTTTGTGCATTTTNCTATATGTTATGGTTTAACCTGTACAGGATGGGTAGAGAGGCCCTTAGGGCAGTGGTTCTCAACCTGTGGGTCATGACCCCTTTGGGGGGTCAAATGACCCTTTCACAGGGGTTACCTAAGATCATCAGAAAACACAGATCTTTGTGGTGATTATATTATGTCCCCCAAAATATTGTGTACCCTAATAAAACTTATTTGGGGTCAGAGAATAGAACAGCCACTAGATTAAACATAGAGGTCAGGCAGTGGTAGCACATGCCTTTAATCCTAGCATTCCCGAGGCAGAGATCCATCCAGATCTCTGTGAGTTCAAGGCCACACTGGAAACAGCC
>LZPO01066922.1:28104-41389 GCA_001675575.1 Neotoma lepida
TGGCTGTGGCTTGTTCTGTTTCTCTGACCCCAAATAGGTTTTATTAGGGTACACAATATTTTGGGGGACACAATATAATCACCACAGATATTTGCATTATGATTCATAACACTAGCAAAATTATAGTCATGAAGTAGTAAATGAAAATAATTTTATGATTNGAGGTCAAAACATGAGCAACTATAATAAAGGGTAGCATTAGGAAGGTTGAGAACCACTGTCTTAGGGTANTGTGGTGGTTTGAATAAAAATGCCCCTATAGGCTCATAGATTTGAATACTTGGTGACTAGACAGTGGCACTATTTAAAAGGATTAGGAGGCGTGTCCTTGTTGGAGGAAGTGTGTCACTGGGGTGGATGGACTTTGAGGTTTCAAAAAGCCCATGCCAAGCCCAGAGTCTCTCTCTTTCTGCTGCCTTTGGATCCAGATGTAGAACTCTCAGCTACTTGTCCAGCTCCTGTGTGTCTATGTGCCGCCATGCTCCTGTCAAGATGATAATAGACTATAAACCTCTGAAACTGTAAGCCAGCTCCATTGAAATTCTTTTTTCATAAGAGTTGCCATGGTCATGGTGTCTCTTCACAGCAATAGAATAGTGACCCACAGAGGNAACTCTTCATTCTAGAAATTTGAAACTTTACAATATATGTAAATGTAACTTTCCCTCCAACTTCCACACCTGCCATTATTCGGATAAGGACTGTGCCAAAATTTATTCATCTGTGTGTGTGGATTTTTTAGGTCCCTAAAACAGCTCAAACAGTGAATCTTCATATTTAAATTAAGTCGAGTGCTCTCAGCCCACACAATGCCTTACACCCGTTCTCGTTCCTGGTTCTAATCCCTTGCAGTATTGGAGACACAGTATGAGTGACTTGGACATGTTTACTGTCAAACAGCCCTTGCAATCAGACAAAAGGGCTCATCCTCAGAAACAGTGATACCAACAAGTGTGGGAAGGGAAGGTGTTTTTCAACAGGGCGGAGAAGGGAAGCCATAGCAGCATGAACTACTAAATTTCACCATAAAAACCATGATCTCTTTGAGGAATCTTGTACAGAGAACAGACCAGATGCCTTCAAAATAAGAAAATGAGAACAGAGCATGTGCAGAGCACTGTCCTGGGCTAGAAAANTGCACGTGTAGCCTGTTAGGTGCCCTGGTGCTCTAAGCTTGGAATCTGCAAACGTACCTGACAGCCCTCCTTCCCCAGACCTAAGGGCCCACATTCTATGCTCAGAGAAGCACAGTAACACCTCAGCTAGCAGACCCTTTGATAAAAGGATACTGCTTGCAGAAAAAAGAAGGATAATTACTAGCTTTCATCTTTTGGCTCAGGAATCTCATCATAACATGTCAGTATGATGGCATAAAACTAAAATATTACTCACAGATCACAGTGTCAATAAAGTCCAATTTTCATTGAAAAGAAAGTGCATGTATTTAGCTGGCAACTAAAGCAAAAGTTCCTGAGGGTTGATTACTACTGTGTACACCACATAAATGAATGAAGCCATTAATTAACTTTTCAGAACTTTAGAATGATCGATGGACAGTTATTGAAAGTAATTAGCAGTACCATTCACAAAGCGTGTGTCCTGTTGCATTGCTAGGCTAAAGTTTCAACAGGGTAGTTCATATAAGATCACAATATCCCAGGGAGGANGCACCATGATTAGCCCTAGTGAGGTCACTGAGGCTCAAGGAGGTTTCTTTTCCCAGCCCTATCGCATAGCTGGAGTGAACGTAATATGCTCATGACTGACTGTATCTGTTGCAAAGCCTAAACCACACTGTCTCCAAAAAGATGGAAAGATAAAAAATAAACATTCTTTTGAGAAAAATAATCTCACAAAGTTTGCTGGGAAAACTCTGGAAGTGTGCATGCCATTCCTTTCTTTATATTTGTTCTTTATATTTAATCTATTTTAATCATTTGTTCTTTATATTTAATCTATTTTNAAAGGAGAGAGTGTGGGAGACACATCCATACTCANCACAGTTGACATCCACGAAATCCTGGCTATCAGCTCTCAGAATGAGTGGAGGCAAAGGGGTGAAAACAGAATACTGCTCTAGGGTTCTCGTAGGCAGCTGGTAAATGACACATGACTTCTTGGAGTCAGTTTCATTCTGCTTCCTCCATGATGCAGTGAAGGGTGAAGTCACCAAATGCCCAAGCTGGGAGCCAGTCCAACTCAGTTCATATTCTGTACAGTTTTANACCATTATCCTAGCTTTTCCCAGTCTCGCTTTCTCNTCTTCAAAAAGGAAATGTAATAACCACAATCCTTCCCACGAGGAGCTACCAGTNAGAGGCTCCTCCAAGCNCCTCCCATAGTCCTGGTCACAGGACANTTGTGACAACAGGAAATGCCAAGTGCAAAACTNTTAGGAGAGCANGATTCTTACCTCCAGATAGTGTTCTTGGGCGCAGTAGAAAAGCCCTTCGAGAGTCCTTCAAAAGCACAGGCTGCAGCTACAAAAACCCATCCAAGTGATTCTTCTGAGTTGTCAAAATATTGCCTTAGAAACTCTCAAGATCCTATTCAAACTACCATAAGCCATTATAATGCATCATAAGNGGTGAGCGGTTTCTCTGTTGATGAAGAAGTAAGGTACTTAACCAAGGATCTCTAAAAGAGAGGAAGCATTATTAAGAGAACAGCAAAGGATGATCAGATTCTCTAGCTGCTTCTGAATGGCAACCCCAACCAGTGGCTGAGAGTGTCAGGAAGTCTGCCACAGCCAAGCTAAGGGAGGGTCAGCTTGTAACCAGAATCCAGTCAGTAGCCAATAACACAGATGCCTGCAGTAGGCTTGCCGTCATGTCCTAGGTTCTCTGCGTGACTTTTATTGGGAAGAGGATGAATAACCTTTAATGACAACTGTACCCAACCCACAGACTACTNCATAAANGGCCATGTCCTCCAGGAATGAACATCACTTGTTGGTTTTCTCTGTTCCTCCTGTAACTGAAATGCTATTTAAATGAATACTGTGTCACATGTTATTGCCAAAAGTCTCATGCTTTCACAAGCAAGGTGTGATCTGTTCTCTCTTCTTTATTGGTCTCTTAATCACAATCTCTTATGGAGATGTTAACATTGAACTATATTGGAAACCATTAAGTTTGTTTAAGCACCACAGGCAATAAGGTTAATTTCACTTCTAAAAGATTTCTCTGGACAGCCAAAGACATGAAACAGCCCTGGAAGCATGTTGGATGTCACTAACCTTAGAGACAGGGCATATAATACAATTCATTAAGCATAATTGAACTAAAAATCCTACAATGAAAATGAAACAAAGAACACCATGTAAACTGATTTGTTGAAGTACATCCTTCTCTCAGTGCCAGGTCAGCACCCATTAATTTTAATGGACATAACCTGCTCATATATCAGCTGAAGGATTTTACCTTCTTCTTGTAATACAGGCTATATAAAGAGAAAAATGTCCACAAAGAAAAAGTGAAGGAATTTGCTAAGGAGTGCCTAGAAAATGAAGTCCAAANGCANCATAGTCAATCAAATGTAAGTGAAAAATTATCCTCAGATTAAGAAAATTTATTTCTTCAGAAAAAGAAAACCTAGGAAAAATAATGTTGAAACTGTATCCTTGACGGACTGTTTCCCCATTCACAATCCAGCTCTCTTGTCCCCTGTGTGGATGTGAGCTTGAGGGTAGAGAGATGTTTTGGTCTCCAACACTAGAAGAACAGCAAGAGCCGTCACACAAAGGGCATTCAACAGACACTTGTTCAACTGAAAAGGACTGTCCGCTGTTCCCAAAACTGCCTCCATATGTTCACACCCTGTGCTTCAGCTCACACTAATCCCTCTGCCTGAAATAAACCCCCCACTACCCAAACTCAGTCCCCATCCAATCCACAAGAGCCATGTAATGCTAGAAGGTTATTCCTGATTCTCCCAGGACACTATTGATGTCTCAGCATATTGTATTATCCTGTTACATTCAGAAAACTTATTGAAAGCCCCAAGAAGAATTTGTTTAGATGAATCATACCATTGAAAATTATGCCAGGAATTAAAAAATAATAATAATAATGTATTTAATAGTTCATTAAAGCAACAGTAGGAAATTCATTAAGTATTTACACAAACAACACATTTTTTATTTTAAAAATTATACACATGCCCCAAATTGTGGAGATATGGGCAGCATTGCTTAATGTTTTTCAAATTTCTTTAAAGTCAGGCTTAGTGGAGAACAGACAGCTGGATTCCCATATATACAGTCATGTCTCCCCAGTATGTTACTATGTACTGTTTTCATTAGCATTTCTAAAGAAAAATTGGCCTAACATGGCATGCACTTGGAAAAGGAAGGAATATTTTGAACCCTTTTCAGATAATTGCAAGTACTTTTCTTTGATATCACAAAAATTCTACAAGGNGGGTGGTTCTTCAATGTTACATGGAACCTGAAAAAATACTAATGGACTTTTAAAACTTTGCTGCATTATTATTCTAGTTTTCATTTTGAATGAATATTTTACCAATACGTGGTTTTACAACATGCATCAATGTTTTTCTAACTCCCTAGAGTATCCCAATCTGTCACCAAGTTAGGAAATGACTGNTCCAGAATTAATGGCTANAGGCAAAAGAAGTGGAATNTTTCTATTTCCTTCTCCCAATCCTGACCATCATATTAATACTTCCTATCTGCTGTTCTGGATGGAAAACAGAAAAGAGTAGTTAGAGGTGAGGAGGAAGAAAAAGACAGATGAAATTAGGAAGCAATAGGTAGATCAATATCAACATCTATTATTTTATTAGTGCCTAGTGCGACACACACACACACACACACACACACACCTTTTTTCTGAGCTATGTGAGATTATAGTGCCCTGCCTTTCTTGATCAAATGCTTCAGTTTATATTTCTTTACAAAGTATGGATCTATCAGAATGGCTAAAATCTAAAATACTAAATAAATCCAAAATCTAAAAACATCAAGAGTTGACAGAGATGAAGAACAGCATAAATTCTGGATAATGCTGGCGGGAATGCAAAANGAAAAAGATACATTGGAAAACCACTTCATAGTTTCTATCAAACGTCAACTTACTCTTGTCTTATAATTCAGTAATTACACTTCTTGATATTTACCCAAATTAATCAAAAANTTGTATCCACTAAAATTGCAAATGAATGCTCATGGGTACTTCATTTGTAATTGATAAAGCTTTCAACTAAGTTATCCCTCAGCAAGTGAACATGTGGACCAGACAATGGGATATTATTTAACATGGAAAGAAAATGAGCTACCAAGCTACAGAGTGCTATGAAGCCACCATCACTATTTCTGTGTGAAAGAGGCTAACCTCAAAGGGAAATACTAGGAAATACTATNTGATTCCAACTGTATAACATTCTCAAAAAGGGAAAACTGTGGAGACTGAAATAGTCTGGCCAATGATTGCCAGAGCTTGTATGGAAAAATGGTTAAATACAGCTGAGGATGTGCAGGGCAATGAAACTAGTGTGTGGTACAGCAATGGTAGGCATCTATCACCGCACTTCTGTAAACATTCATAGGTCATCCCACACCAAGAGTGAACCTGAATGTAAATCAGGAGCTTCTGGATTATAAGGCTGTATCAGTGCAGGTTCATCTGTCCTAAGAAATATACCACTGACAATGGCAGGGACAGTGTGGAAGCCTCAGAACAGGTGTATACAGGAACTCTCTATGCTTCTTACTTTACTGTGCTTTGAAACTAAAACTAAACTTTATCAATTAAAAAAAGGGGGTACTGATTTATATAAGCACAGTTCAAATACCAAAACAAACCAAAAATCCCTTGTAATTTATCTGATAGTATTATTCAATTTATAGAACTCAGTCAAATTTCATGAATGGGTCCACCAATGTCCTCGATAAAAAAGTAAATAAATATTTTTTTCTGTTATAAAGTGACACATTACATTTAGTTGTCATTTCTCTTTATCTTCTTGGTGTTNCTCAATTTTTCTCTTTCATGGCTTTGACTTTTAATTAGCACACAAGCNTTGATTTTAGTTTTCTAATTGCTCCTCATGAGTAGATTTAGATTACAGACTTTGCTTTTGAAGGATTAACATAAAAGTAACATATCAGTGGGTAAAAAGAGTCACATGGCATCTATATGTCACTATTGTTCATGTTGATAACCTACGTGATGTCTGTCATGGTTCATCATTAGAAATCTACTTTTCTCGTTTTGCAATTTATAAAACACGTCATAGCCCTACTCTGAACAAATATAAAGACCCCATTACTCTTCATATTTCCACTAAGTAGGTTCCTTTTTAGTTTTGTCTGACATCACCATTACACTTCATATTTCTACCAAAGAAGTTCTTTCTTAGTTCTGACTGACATCACCATTCCAGGTGGATAGGAAAAGATGACATATTATGAACCCCGCAGTGCTTTTTTTTAAGTTTTCTATTTTCTGACAATATAAACCATTTCTGTTGCACAGGAAATAATAACACTAACCTTGATGTTACTTAATTGGAGTCTCAAATTTGGTCAGGCTGAAGCTGATCTAATAAAGTTAGTGTAATCTGTACATTCTGGGGCTTCACCAACAGGAATGCCAACAGACACTTACAAAATCCCTGGTTGGCATGGCTCTTCTGAACTCCATGAAGACTTCCAACTACTTGTGGCCATAGTAATAAACCTACCTCCCTTGAATTTTCATGAGTTTCAAGGTCTCTCCCAAGGTCCTTCCCAAAGAATATTGGATTCCTAGAGGCTTACAAAGGTAATTACTTCCCAGAGAGTCTTTAGACCAACACAGTGGTCACTTCTGGGGTTCAAAAGATGGTTTATACAACTGAATTATCTCATTAAATCCAATGATCTGCCTTCAAGATGGACAGACTCTTCTATCATATGCATCCCATCTTTAAGCCTACTCCATGGACTGTTAAAATTCAGATAATATATCTTTCAGTTCTAGAATTTCCAGCTGCTTCTTTTTGAATGATTTCTATTTCTCTGGTGGGGTNGGAATGCCATGATTCATACTTCTTAGCATATCAAGTTACAAGCTAAAAGGCTGTAGCTTGGCCCTTTCATTAATTCAGTCATCCTTTCTTAACACATTCATTGTGTTGAGTGTTGTCATGCAATAAAAGAAGAAATCTTGTCCTCTAAGACATTCAAATCTTGTCAGAATGATAAAGTGTGAACTCATGAAAGTTGAATAAAATGCAAAGTTGTGTGTGAACTAGTACCAAATCTAAGTGTTNCACAAAAATGCTCTTCTACTCAAAGCACAGCCCATGTATAAGCACTATCCATACCCCATGAGGACTTCTTACAAACTCAGAATCCCCAAACCTATACCAGATCTGTGGAAACAAAATAAGAATTTTCACAAAATCCCCACATAATTTTTAAGAAAACACACACACACACACACACACACACACTTAAACACAAACATACCACAACAACAAAATGACAGGAATCAAAAAACATTGGTCATTGAGATCTCTCAACATCAATTGTCTCAATTCCCCAATAAAAAGACATACACTAACAGAATGGATGCAAAACCAGGATCTATCCTTATGCTATATGTTAAAGAAATGCACCTTAACATCAAGAATACATATCACCTCTGGGTAAAAGGATAGAAAAATATATTCCAAGCAAATGATCCTAAGAAGCAAGCTAGNGTAGCCATTTTAATATCTAACAAAATAGACTTCAGACAAAAACTAATCAGAAGAGATAGGAAAGGACACTACATACTCAAAAGGAAAAATCCACGAAGAGGACATTGTAATTTTTAGCTTCTATGTATCAATGAAAAGGGCACTCAAGTTCATAAAAGAAACAATACTACAGCTTAAATCACACATGGAACTTCATACACTGCTAGTAGGAGACTTTAATACCCTAGTCTTGCCAATGAACAGATCATTCAGACAAAAACTAAACAGAGAAATGCTGGAGCTAACTGAGGTTATAAACCAAATGGTTCTAACAGGTATTTACACATTTCACCCAAATACACACAAAAATATACCTTCTTCTCAGCCCTTCATGGTACTTTCTCCAAAACAGACCACATACTCAAACACAAAGCAAGTCTCAATAGATAATAAGTAAATTGAAATAACACCCTAGATCCTGTCTGATTACCACAGATTAAAACTGGATATCAACAACAACAGAAATCTTATAAACTCATGGAAATTGAACAACTCACTACTGACTTTAAAATGCGACAAGACAGAAAGTAAAAAAGAAATTAAAGACTTCCTAGAATTGAAGGAAAATGAATGCCAACATACCCAATCTTATGGATACAATGAAGGCAAGTTCATAGCACAACATACCTACATAGAAAAAANTATTCTCATACTAGTAACTAGTAAAAAAAAGATTTCTCATACTAGTAACACAAACTAACAGACTGAGAAAGAAATCAGGGAATCAACAGCTTTCACAATAGTCTCAAATAATATAAAATGCCTTGGGGTAACTCCAACCAGGAAAGTAAAAGATTTGTAGGATAAAAATTTTATGACATTGAAGAAATAAATTGAAGAAGATATCAGAAGATAAAAAGATTTCCCAGGATCAAGGATTGGTAAAATTAATATAGTGAAAATGGCCATCCTATCAAAAGCAATGTACAAATTCAAAGCAATCCCCATCAAAATTTTAACACGATTCTTTACAAATATTGAAATGACAATTTTCAGCTTCATATGGAAACACACACACACACACACACACACACACACCAAAAAACAAAAACAGGATAGCTTAAACAATCCTGATTAATAAAAGAACTGCTGGAGGTATCACCATTCCTGACCTCAAATTGTACTTCAGAGTCATAGTAATAAAAAAAGCATGGTATTGCACAAAAAAAGACATGTAGTTCAATGGAATTGACCTGAAGATCCAAACATAAATCCACACACATATGGACCTGATTTTTGATAAAGAAGCCTGAAATGCACACTGGATAAAAGGCAACATCTTCAACAAATGGTACTGGTCTAACTAGATGTCTGCATGTAGAAGAATCCAAATAGATCCATACTTTCACCTTGCATAAAACTCAACTCCAAAATTGTTCAAAACTCTCAACATAAAACTAGATACATTAAACTTGATAGAAGAGAAGGTGGTGAATAGCCTTGAACTCAATGGCAAGCAACAGTGATAGCACAGACTCTAAAATCAACTGTTAGTAAATGGGAACTCATGAAACTGAGAAACTTCTACATAGCAAACGATACTGCAGTGGCTTGAATAAGAGTGGCTCCCGTAGGCTTCTATATTTAAATGCTTGGTCATCAGGGAGTGGCACTACTTGAGAGGGATTAAGAGATGTGGACTTGTTAGAGTAGGTGTGGACTTGTNGGAGGAAGTGTGCCACTGGGGGTGGGCTTTGAGGTTTCAAAAGCTCAAGCTAGGCCCAGTGTCTCTCTTCCTGATTCCTATGGATTCAGATGTAGAATTCTCAGCTACTTCTCTAGCACAATGTCTACCTGCAAGCCGCCATCCTCCCTGCTGTGATGACAATGAACTAAACCTCTGAAACTGTAAGCAAGCCCCAATTAAATATTTTCCTTTATAAGNGGTGTCTGGTCATGGTGTCTCTTCATAGTGACAGAACACTGGGTAAGACAGACACCATAATTCAAAGCAGCATCCTACAGAATCTGAAAAGATTTTTACCAACTACACATCCAATAAAGGCATAATATTCAAAACATGTAAAGGATTAGCTATCAAGAAAACAAATAATCCAGTTTGAAAATAGGGTACATATCTAAACGAAGAATTCTCAAAGGAGAAACTCAAATGGCTGAAAAACACTGAAAGAACTGTTAAACATCCTTAGTTATCAGGGAAATGCAAATCAAAACTACTTTGAGATTTTATCTTAGCCATAATGGCTAAGATCAATAACACAAGTGACAGTTCATGCTGTTGGGTATGTGGAGCAAGGGGAACACTCTTCCACTGCTGGTGGGAGTGCAAACTTGTACAGACACTATGGAAATCAGTGTGACAGTTCCTCAGGAAGATGTGAATCTATCTACCTCAAGATCCAACTAAATCAGTCTTGGACATATAACCAAAGGACACTTCATCCTACCACAGGGACACTTGCTCAACTATGTTCATTGAAGCTCTATTCACAATAGCCAGAAACTGGAAACAACTTAGATGTCCCTTAACAGATGAATGGATAAAGAAAATGTGGTACATTTACACAATGGAATACTACTCAGCCCTTAAAAATGAAAATTTCAGGTAAATGAATGGAACTACAAAAAAAAAAAAATTATCCTGAGCAAGGTAACCCAGAGCCAGAAAGACTGAGGCAACATGCACAGGGCCTGAACAGGTCTGTACCAAATGGGATTGTAGAGCTGAAAGGAGAAGTGGAACATGNCCCCATTCCCAACCCAGAAACAATCTCCAACTGATAACCACTTGCAAATGAAAATTTAGTTTTCTCCAGAGGAGTCTCACTAGGGAAACAGACTGCTTTTATGGGTAGGCTGCATGCCCAACAGTAGATGGCCAACAAATAACAAACTCAATGGCATCTTTGGAGGTTCCTTGTCTCATGATGCCATATCAGGACTTTCCCTCCCCTTTTTCATTTTATCTTATTTTTTCTTTTTATTTCATATNTATATAATATATGTAATATATAGAGAATGTAAAATATATAATATATACATATATTCTTTCTCTTTTTACCCTACAGGTCCTTTGGGTACATATTGTGGCTTCCAGTTTTGTGTTTTTATGGCATTCCAGAGTATGTGAATGAGTGTGTCTCTGCATCTGTGTCTGTTTCTTGTGTCTCTTCTTGGGCTCTTTCCTTTCTGTTTTTTGTTTTGTTTTGTTTTGTCCTACTCTGATGTGTTAGTTTTTGTTTTATCTTTATTTTATTTTGTTATTATCCATCTGAAGCCCATTTGTTGTCTAATGAGAGACAGAAAGGGGGTGGATCTGGATGGAAGTTGTCTTAGTTGGGGTTTCTATTGCTGTGAAGAGACACCATGACCACGGCCACTCTTACAAAGGAAAACATTTCATTGAAGTGGAGGCTTACAGTCTCAGAGGTTTAGTACATTATCAAAACATTTGATAGTGATGGCTTGCTTATAGTTCAGAGATTCAGTCCATTATCATCATGGTGGGGAGCATGGTGATGTGCAGGCAGACATGGTGCTAAATATATCTTGATCAGCAGGCAACAGGAATGGACTCCTTGTCACACTGAGGGAAGCTTGAGCAAAAGAGTCCTCAAAGCCCGCCCCCATAGTGACACACTTCCTCCAACAAGGCCACACCTACTTCAACAAGGCCACACTGCCTAATAGTACCACTCCCTATGAGATTATTGGGGCCAATTACATTCAAACTACCACAGGAGAAGAGGTGGAGAGGAACTGGAAAGAGTAAAGTGAGCAGAAATTGTAATCAGAATATATTATGTTAGGAAAAAAGGATCTATTTTCAATAAAAAGGAAAAAAGAAAGAAGAAAAAGAACATTGAAGTTTGAAAAGCACTATGCAGAAGAGGAAAGACTTAAGTGAAGTTTGGTGCAGATTTCACAAAGAGTATGAGATTTCAGCAAAGACAGCAAAGATCATTTTTAGTAAGATCAAAGGACAAAATTGGGAATAAGTGAAACTAGATATGGTTAAATAAAACCCTGGATACAGTATCCCTTGAACCAAGAAGAGCATTTTCATTTGTAAAGTAGAGAAATTATAGCCTTAAGTTTATAACACAAGAATTGTCATCATTTAGCTTGGCTATAGGTAGTTCTGCGGTTGAGCAGCAGAGATGAGTAATTTAACAATGTCATCCAAAAAATAAATTCTTTCTATTATCTGCTGTTATCCAATTTCCCCACTATTTCAACTCTGAGGCTCACTTCCCTCCTTAGCCTCAAGATATTTGCTCAGCTGAAAGTGTTCCATGAAGCATTAAGTATGTCTACTTTGCTTTATGTTCTTTTTAGGGATGAAACATATTTTCTCAGNGCCCTCTCTTGAATTCCCTTCATGTGTCATTGATCAGTACTTTGAAATTGCATGTGGTTCTTCCAATTGCTTGGGGAAATGAATGCCACCACTTTGATGGGTACATAAGAGCTCTTATGCATTGTGGTGGTAATACAAAATGAACAGCCTCTTTGGAAGATGGTTTGATGTTTTCTTACAAAACTGAACATATTCTCATCATATGATCCAGTAATCATGCTTCTTTTAACCAAGTGGTCATGAATAATCTTCTTGTCTGGGGATGAGCCCAGCATCCCTTGAAAGAAATATGCCTAGGAGGAAAGTGAACAAANAGTTGNGGTTGAGTTTACNAAGAAAAAGGTTGTCTAAAAATCAGGCATCCTTCAAGCTTGTCTTGTTGAATCTAATTCTGAAATTGGCCTCCTTTATTTGAAGGAAGTGCTACCCTTGAAACAAATATAGTTTTTAAAAAAGCAATAGATTAGTATAAAGATGGAAGTCATAGTTATCTAGTTCTTAATTCACAGTGTTGCTTGTCAACCCAAAAGAAATCCTTCTGTGCCTCAAATTTTAAAGAACAGTCTTGGTTTGACTTTGGAGAGCATCGGTTGTCTTAATAACTCTAAACTATATCACATTAATCATGTTAAATCCAGGCCCTCTTTTCACTGGCTTGCATTGGCTCTTCTGATACAGAGACTAACACTTAAGATTTATTGAGTGACATCTGGTTAATTAAATGTCTATTTCCTCCTGCCTGTTAAANGGATCATAACACAGACAGACAACATTGGGAGGATAATTAAAGTGCAACCAGAGATCAGGACTAACCTTGAAACTCACTTTAATTAAAATTAAAACAGGAGCAATATTCGGAAAGAATTACTGCCTTTATCTGAGCTGTCTGTACACTTGAAACTTTACTCTGAAAATCTGCATTGTGCTTTTCTCCATTTTTGTGTGTAGCTGACAAAGTTTCACTTTCCATGGACATCTCTTGTGCAAATATTTTTACATTTGGCCTTCAAGGAAGCTCACCCTTAGCATTCATAAAATCTGCAGCAAGTTCAAACAAGAACTTATGGAGAAGAGGAAGTAGACTCAAAGTTCCACCCCTAGCAGAGAGGCTATTTGCAACTGATACCTGCTGGGAAGGGAAAATCAGTTTTCCCCAACAGAGTGACACTAAGCTTATCAACCAGACTCCAGGGCAGGCCCCATACCCAGAAGGAGTTG
>LZPO01066923.1:15457-28257 GCA_001675575.1 Neotoma lepida
ATACAGACAAACAAGGAAGCAGGCTTATTATATACATCTGAACCATCTGAACCAGGGAGGTGGGATTATTACATACAGACAAACAAGGAAGCAGGGTTATTATGTGTATCTGAACCAGGGAGGTGGGATTATTACATACAGACAAACAAGGAAGCAGGGTTATTATATACATCTGAACCAGGAGGCAGGTTAGCTCATCTCAGAAGGAGCCAGCCATAACTATCCAGGTGTAGAAAGCTGTGGAGGAGATTTTCTGCACACACTATCACCATCTGCACACAAAACAGAGGAAGATTTTGCTGTCACTCTGAGTCTCAACCAAGGGGAAGGCTTTGCTGTCCTTGTGAGTCTCACATAGCGAGGACTTTGCCATTTCCCACGGGGCGGCGGCCATCATCTTTGACGTGGCCAGTTCATGTCAACAACACACATTCATTCAGGACTTCACACACTCAGGGCTTCCTCTGCTCACCACAAACAGCCTGTCATGTTTGGTGATCTGTGAGATCCCACTAACCAAAAACTCAAAAATAAGTAACTCATCAATTATGTATTGGTTTTCTTAATCTTTCTCATGCCTTTATTAATAATCCTATCTTGAAGCCCATTTCAATTAGTACTTTTTAAATATGTAGTCTGTTTCCTTACTGGAAAATTCATGGATCCACCACTACCTCACATTTTGATGGAAAGTATTAGGCATAAGAATCGTTCAATAAGTATTGATCAACTTATTTATTAGGAAAGGAACATACATATGTATGTGTTCACCATAATAAACTTACAAATATGAATCTATATGCATGACTATCCTTCTTCTGAATTTGTCTTGTAGGTCATTATGAACTCTGCCCAGAAGCCTTAATGTCTTCTAAGTATTAAGTCATCCTAAATAAGTAACGCAGAGGAAATACTTTGAAATTTCCCACTTCGCATTTTCTAAAAATTTCCTGAAAATTGCTTTCTTTCCCTTACAGATAACATAATGACATAGGGTGCTTGATGCACAAGACAATGTAGAGTTCCAGATGGAGACTAGTCTTTCATAGGGCAAGGCAGGCAGCGTTTGCCCATGGTTCTGCTAGGTTGGTTGGGTTTTGTGTTATGAAAAAGCTAAGAAAAATCATGACTTTGCTACAGTCTGATCATTAAGATCTGACAGGCCAATTAGCAGAGCTTCCTGGTATCCTGAATTTTTGTCATGATGCTGTAACTTAGACACCAAAGGTAAGGACCACAATTCTAAAATATGTCACTGAAAGCAAATACATATGAGGAGAGTAAACTTCTCCTCTGTGGGCACCAGGAACGAAAGTGGTGCACAGACACACAAGCAGGCAAAATGCTTAAACACATAAAATGAAAATTTTTATTTGTGTATTTATTTGAGACAGGATCTCTCTATATAGTTCTGGCTATTCTAGAACTCTCTGTGTAGACCAGGCTGGCCTCAAACTCACAGAGATCCTCTGGCCTCTGCCTTCTCTGTTCCATGTTGGAACTAAAGGTGTGCACCACCACACCTTGCTAAAATAATTTTTAAAGGATCCAGTAAGTCATTGATACGTTTAACAAGGCTCTGTTAAGTCTTTAGTNTATGATCACCAAGGTAAATGTCACTGAGTGATCTTGAAGGAGCTTTCATTTCACTGCAGTTGCTGGGTGTGTCTCTCTCTACTNTTNTAAGGTACCTGCCACTTGCCAACTCCATTAATGCATTGTCTAATCAATGGAGCCTTCTCTAGGATAGTATTAGAAAAAAATGGGCTTTCTCCTTTGGTCTCTCTTTTAGCAAACTGTGAAGGATATTATTATTATTATGTCTATATTTGTTGTTACACCCTGTTCCTTCTTTCCTTTCAAAATAATTTCATAATGTACTATCTTTCCTAGTTTGCAAAGTTGGCAGTAATGACTTGGAAAGGAAAGCACCTTCATGATTAAAACATCTGCAAATCACGTTTAAAGGCTGGCCCATCCAGGAAGATTTCTTACACTGAGATAACTCTACTTGCAGAATGGCCAATGCTTAAAGATCTAAGTCTGAGAGTGAACCTTTCATCTTCTGAATAATTCTCACTCACCGATGGAGAAAAGGCAATGCACTTTATCCAGGGACCTGTACCATTCTGTCCAGTTGGGCTGGTATAAAATTCAGCATTCCTAACCATAGCAGTGAGTCCCTCCTCTTAGCTTTCAGCATCATTATTTGCTGCGTCAGTCACAAACTCCATGTTTCACCCGTTTATTCCCCACTTGGTGAAGCATGCATCCTACTTTGTACCCGTCTCCTATTTGCTAATGGCTCCCAGTGTACATCCTTTCCAACCTCTTTCCTTAAATTCATCTGCTTCCTGCCATCTTTACCCAGGTGACCCTTANTAATACTATGCCAAGATGGGATTAACTGTCTCTCCATAGTATTCTTAATCCTCTTTTCCCTACTCTGGTTGTTGGCAATGCCAAACATCCAAATGTCTAAAAACAAAACAAACAAACAAAACAAAACAAAACCTCATTTTGTTCTCTCCTTTCAACTCGAGCTGTCTTAGACTTCTATTGACTCTTGGGTAGTATTGCAATTGGCTCTCACTAATGTCTTTGTCCCCTTCAATTCAGTGTCGGCAAAGCCATCAAAATAAGTTTGCTGGGGCTGAGGGCATAGTTCTGTGTTAGATCTCTGCCTCATATGCCCAAGGTTCAATTATAGTCCTACAAAATACAAATAGGACATCAAAAAACAGAAATTAAATCACTGTATTAGATACTTTGGCTTCATTGTGGCCAAAATATCTGACAGAAACAATTTAAAGGAAAAAGAAATTTGGCTCGTGGCTTCAGAGGGACTTTCTGTCCACCATGGTGGGGAGTGTGTGGTGGAGATTCTTCTAATGATGGCAGACCAGGAAGCAGAGGGAGTGGAGATGGAATCAGGCAGAAGATAGAACCTCAGATCACAGAGATAAAGTAGAAATCTTGACTGAATAGGTAAGGAATATGAAAAATATTTTAANAACACAAGAAAGGAAGGAACACACAGGAAATATGGGACACCATGAAAAAATCAAACCTTCAAATTAGAGGCATAGATGAGGGAGTGGAATGCCAAATCAGTGCATAGACAGATCAAATAAAGTGTCTTGAAAGCTGCAAAAGAAAAAAACACAAGTCACATATAAAGGGAAACCCATCAGAACCACAGCTTATTTCTCAATGGAAACTTAGAAAATCCAGAAGAACCTGGATGGAACAATGTGCCCCAACTCCTAAAAGACTGTGACAGCTAACTTAGACTAACACACCCAGCAAATCTATCCACCATTATCAAAGGAGGAAAAAAAACTTTCCACAATGTAAACAGCCTAAAAAATGTATGTCCAACAAACCAAACCTAAAGAAAATATATAGGGGCTGGGCGGTGGTGGTGCACGCCTTTAATCCCAGCACTCAGGAGGCAGAGGCAGGCGGATCTCTGTGAGTTCGAGGCCAGCCTGGGCTACCGAGTGAGTTCCAGGAAAGGCGCCACCAAAGCCACACAAAGAAACCCTGTCTCGAAAAAAGAAAAAAAAAAAAGCAATATTTCAGGCTGAAGAGAGGATGAAACATAGCAGAGACTGTGGGAAGAAATATGAATCCACAATTATTAAAACACAAAATACCACTGATAACAGAAACACTACCACCAAATAACAGCACAACAATGATAATCAACACACACATTTTGATAATAACTTTAAATTATTTAAATATCACTGGCCTCAATTCTCCAAGACACAGGATGACTGAATAGGTCAAAACACAAAAATCTATCTATTGTCTATAAGAAACACATCTTAGTTTTCAAGATAGGCACCACCTGAAGGTAAAAGGATGGACAAAAGTTCTCCAATAAAATGGTACCAGGACACAAACAGGCATCTCTAGCTTAATATCTGACAAAAATAGACTTTACACTAAAACCAATCAGAAGAGACGTAGAGGAACATTTNATTACAATCAATGGAACAGCTAACCAAGAAGACATTACTGTCCTAAACACTTATGCCCCAAACTCTGAAGCACCGAATTTCATAAAAATGTACTACTGGATTTAAGAACACAGATTAACATTAATCCAGTACCACACTTTCTCCAATAGACAGGTCATCTTAACAAAGGCCCAAGCCAGACAGAGTCCCCATGCTGACAGCGGGAAGTATGCGCCAGCTCCCATCCCTAGCCCAAAAGCTATCTATCTGTCTACANTTGTCAACTGCTGAAAAAGAAGAAATGAGTTTTCTCCAATGGAGTCTCACTGGGTAAATCACATTGAAAGGCAGGCCCCATGCCAACAGTAAATGAACAANACAAAACAAGCTCAGTGTAGTGTGGGGATTGTGTATCTCATGATGCTTTGTTTGAGCATTGTTTTACCTTATTAGTCTGCATATATATCACGTTTTTTAGTTTTGTGTTTTCATGTGTTTTGTGTGTATGTATGTGTATGAGTGAACACTATGTGTGTTTCTGCATGTATATGTTTCTCGTGCTTTTTCCTTTTTTATCTGTTTTTGTTTTATTCTGGCTTTTTTTCTTTTTTTAATTGGCCTGTTTGTTTGCTATAGAAAGCAAGAAGGTAGGAGTGGAGTTGGATGGGTGGGGGTAGGGAAAATCTGGGAGGAGCTAAGGGAGAGGAAATCATGATCAGGTATATCGTATGAAAAATATTTTCAATAAAAATTAAAAATAAATCAGAAAGAGAACAAATAAATGACTTAATGTTGTAACTCAAAAACTTTGGAAAATAGAGCTGGAAAGATGGCTCTGAGGCTAAGAACATTAGCAGCTCTTCCAGAGGTCCTGAATTCAATTCCCAGCAACCACCTGGTGGCTCACAACAATCTGTAATGAAATATAATGCCCTCTTCTGGCATGCAGGCACACATGCAGACAAAATATACATAATAAGTAAATAAATCTTTTTTAAAAATTGGAGAATCAAGAACAAACCAAATCCAAACCCAGGTAACATCGAGAAATAGTAAGAATCAGAGAAGAAATCAACAAAAACAGAAGCAAAGGAAATAATGAAAAGAATCAGCATCTAAGAGCTGGTTCTCTGATAAGATAAACAAGATTGACAGATCCTTGGCTCAACTAACAGAACGAAAGAAGGCAAGGACCCAAATTAACAGAATCAGAAATGACAGAGAAACATTACAACAGACACCAAAGAAATTCANAATCTTAGAAGGGAGTATTTTTAAAACCTATACTCCAATAAGCTGGGAAACCTAAAAGAAATGGATGAATTTCTAGATTCAGCAAAACCACCAAAATTAAACCCAGGAGAAATCAACAACCTAAACAGATCCAAACAAATAAAGAGATTGGCAGAATTAATATTGTGAAAATGATCATTTTACCAAAAACTGTTTATTGATTCAATGCATTCCCAGGCAAAATTCCCACCTCATTTTTCAGAGAAATAGAAAACAAAATAAACAAACTGTCTTAACATTCATGTGGAATTACAAAAGACCCCAGATAGACAAGACAATCCTGAAGAAAAGGAACAATGCTGTAGGGACTACCATTCCAGATCCTAAGATACATTACAAAGCCATAGTAACAAAAACAGTATGGTATTGGCACAAAAACAGACATGTAGACCAATGGAACAAAATCAAAGACACAAACATGAGTATATATGACATCAGCCACTTAATATTTGATGAAGATGCCAAAAACATAAGCTAAAGAAAAGAAATCAATCACCTTCAACAAATGGTGCTGGGGAAAGTGGATGTCCACATATGGAAGAATGAAGATATCTATCACCTTGCACAAAAACTAACTCCAATTGGGTCAAAGATCTAAACCTGAAACCTAAAACTCTGAAACCACTAGAAGGAAACATAGGCAGTACCCTACATGATAGAGGTCTAGGACTCTATTTGCCCAAGAACTAAGACAAAGAATTGTTAAGTGGGACTTCATGAAACTAAAAAGTTTCTGAGCTACTAAAGAAAAAAAATCAATCAAGTGAAGAGGAAATCTATAGAATGAGAGAGAATATTTGCAATATATACATTGGACAAAGGTTTAATATCCAGTTATATAAATAATTCACAAAACAAAGAATGAAAAATTAGCCCATTCAAAAAATGGGAACTGAACAAAGAATTCTCAAAAGACAGAAAAAAACTACCTTTTAAAAATGCTCACCATCATTAGCAATTAGGGAAATGAAATAAAAATAACTTTGAAATTTCATCTTACCCCATTCAGAATGGCAAAGATCAACAAAAGAACTGACGGCAAATGCAGAAGGCATTGTAGGGGACTCATTCACTGTTGATGGGATTGTAAACTGGTCCAGCCACTGTGAAAATCTGTGTGGAGAATTCTCAAAAAGCTAAACATAAATCTACCATATGACCCAGGTATACCACTTCTTGGCATGTGCCCAGAGGAGTCTATGTCCTACTCCATGGATTCTTGCACATCCATATTCATTACTGCTCTATTCATAGTAGCTAGTCAGTGGAAACAACCTAAAAACCTAAAACCGATGAACAAATGATTAAAATGTGGTGCATGTATGCTAGGAGATATTNTTCAGCTGTAAAGAAAAATGAAACAATGACCTTTGAAGGTAAATGGGTAGAATTAGAAAAGATCATATTGAATAAAGTGACCCAGACTGAGAAAGACAAACATCACATGCTCTCTTATCAGAGGCTACTAGCTCCAAATCCTCACACGTGAGTGAACATCTGGAGTAACTGCAGAAACTAGGAAAGTAAAAAGGGACCATTGCCATTGCGTGGGGTCAAGAGAGCACTAGAGAGGGGAAAAGGAAGATACTAGTGATCTGATTATGGAAATGAGAAAGGAGTGGCTTTAATAAGGGAGTGGGGATAGATAAATACAGAAGGAGGAGAAACGTGGATAAAATAACAATAAGGATATCTGAAAACATCATAAATATTTACCTTAAAAACTATGATGCATGTAAGTCTATGTATAAACATACATATATAGTTTAAATGAATTTTTTTCATCTGGGTTGACAATACTCCCTCCAAGAGCCAACGCCCACATAACAAAACCCCCGACATTCAACATGAGAAGCCCACTTCTGGGTTGTTTTTCAGGGTTATTGAAGAGACTCCCCAAATATACAGGCTGTAGCTCTTGCCCTTGGTTGCCCCAACCCACCGAGAGGTGGAAGGCAAATCCTAACGCTAAAGATACCATACACTTCAGAAACAGGGCCCAGAGACTTTTGATCTGGAGCTGACCCGAATGCCCCCTCCTTGAGGACTAGCTTTTATGGTACCAGAAGGCACTAAGCAAGCTTCCAAAGGAAGGAAGGAAGCAACCAACAGTCCTACACAGCTATGACACCTATGAACTACAACAAAGACTAGCAGGGCATGATAACTCTACAGGTACAGTAGGGGCATACATACCTTGGTGGTAACTAACAGCTCTCTAATTGGACTTGCGACCTACTCAACAAGAGGAAAACCATGTCAATTACACAGGGCTAGTAAAGTTATGGATCTTGGAGGAGAATTTATAGTCACCAATTTACTAAACCAGCATAACCCCAAACTACACTCTAAATATTTGTCCTTATACCCACAGATAAGTGTAGTCCTCCCCACTCATCAAGGAAACTTCTCTTTGCATCAGATAGCAATCATTACAGAAGACCACAGCGATCAAAATGCAGTTGTGGAGCCCAGTACCAATTGAAATGTCTATAAAACAACTCCTGCACCTAAGACTCAGGGAACTGTGTGGGAAAGGGGGCCAAAAGAGTGTAAGAGCCAAAAGTATGGAGAGTTTGCTATGAAACTGTGTCTCCTAGTAACATTAGAAGCTACACCCATAAAATCTTGCCAACTTGATTGCTTAAACATGAGCTGAACAAGGACAAAAGACATGCCAAAATGGATGGGGAAACATCACGATGCCTCAACCTTACTGATGCAACTAAATGGAATTCTACCACATTTAAGTCAAAAATTATACAAATTGAGTAATGTCAAATGCTGAGAAAACAGAGTTCTGTAATGCCTATATAGTTTTATTTGGAATCCCAACCACCTAATTTTCCAATTTGAAAAATGGGCAACAATATCTCATTTTAATAGAAGTGTTTTAACTCTCAGAGAGTCCCTGGACACACAAGAAGCTTCCCANATGCATGGAGAGAATTGTATACCTTATAGGTCCTTGTCTGACTAGGACAGCCTGGTCACATGTTGACACTTTAATGATGATACTTTTCAGACCTGCCCAGTCTCAACTGGAAGCCATTAGTCAGATGGTCTCCATCTTAGGACACTACAAGAGCAGCCTGAGACCTGGTATTCTCACTTCTAGACAACCTACTAGAATGGTGGGTGATTATCTCACTTCTCCCTCACCCCTCCAATGACCTCTGGGCTAGCCTCCCATCTTCTTCTCAGTGGTTCTCTACAAATTTTATACACTCTAATGATGAGATCAACAAAAATTCATTTTCAAATATTAACTTCTAAATTTCTGGAAGTTGTACTTGTCAAGTTTTGCTTGTTCCCTATTCAAATTTTAAAATTTCAACTTCTGTTTTACCTTTTCAGATATATCAAGTCTAGCTCACCCTCAGCATCTAGTGAACTAAAGCTTGACTTTTGCCAGGTNTGCTCTTTGATATTTTCTTTTATGTGGTTCCCTGGGTGTCCTGTGGTTCTGAGGTGCTCATTTCTCTTAAAACATTTTCTGGGGACTGGAGAGATGGCTCAGTAGTTCAGAGCACTGACTGCTCTTGCAGAGGACCCAAGTTTGATTCCCAGCACCCATAATATTACTCACAGCTGCCTGTAACTCCTGTTCCAGGGGATCTGACCCCCTCTTCTGACCTCCACAAGGTTCAGGTACATATATGGTGAACAG
The DNA here is from genome assembly GCA_001675575.1 of Neotoma lepida. Taxonomy (NCBI): domain Eukaryota; kingdom Metazoa; phylum Chordata; class Mammalia; order Rodentia; family Cricetidae; genus Neotoma; species Neotoma lepida. The sequence goes on from LZPO01066923.1 coordinate 24,389, forward strand.
ACATACACGCAAGCAAAACATTCATACAATAATAATATCTAAAGATATATATTTTTTTGTTTTTACAACCCAACCAAAGTTTCCTCTCCTCTCTTCCCAGTTCCTCCCCCAACCTCTGCCCCCCCTATCCACTCCTCCCCCACAGTTTCTCCTCACATAGGGGTAGGCATCCCATGGATATCAGCTAGCCATGGTATATCAAGTTGCAGTGAGGCCAGGCACTCCACTTCTATTAAGACTAGATGAGGCAATCTGGTAGGAGGAACAGGCCCCAAAAGCAGGCAAAAGAGTCAGAGACACCTCNTGCTCTCACTGTTAAAAGTCTCACAAGAAGACCAAGTTACACAGTTGTAACTGAAGTGGTCATCCCCTCTTATTACAGGACTGACCCTAACAATGTTAGTTGTTGTTTTTTTGTTGTTATTGTTGTTATTTTCCAAGGGCCAGTTTGCTAAGACCTCTGTTCCATATTACCCCACCATCCTATGTTGACTCATATCTGGCTTCAATCAGACCCTCAGGAAATATGTCCAGTCTGGTAGCCAATCAGGGTCCTACCCAACCAAAAGCAGGAACTGTTCTTACTATTTTCAGTCAAACAGACTCCTGACACAGCAAACAGACCCCTGATACTGCAACCACAGTTGCTGACCAGATGTCATGAGCCAATCATAAAATGATTCCTGTACCAGTAAGGGTCTATACGTAACCACTTCAAAGCACACTTAACCACAGCTGGAATTCTCCTAGCTGTGCTTAAAAGGAGCTAGCAAGCTTCTCTTATGGCTGACCCCTGCATGCTGGAATTTTTACTCTTGAGAAGTAAATGCTCCTGCTGATTGCATACATGAATAGTGGTCTTTTGTGGGACAGCTCATGGACCCTAACAGTAACATATATGCAAAGGGCCCAAGTGGGTCCTATGCAGGTTCCCTAGTTGTTGGTTCAGTCTTTATGAGCCCCTATGAACCCACATTAGTTGGTTCTGTGGGTTTTCTTGTGGTGCCTTTGGCCCCTCTGGCTCCCACAATCCTTCTCCCCCTCTTTTAGAGGATTCTATGAGCTCTACCCAATACTTGGCTGTGGGGTCTCTGCATCTAATTCTATCAGTTGCTGAGTGAAGCCTTTCTGATGACAATTGGGCTAGATACCAATCTGTGAGCATAGCAGGATATCATTAGGAATCACTTTAGGGATTTAATTTATTTATTTATTTTGCCAGTCATGTTTAATTCTATTCTAGGTCTCTGGAGTATTCTGCCTCTGGGTCCTGGCCCTCAGGGGTGAATTCCTACTCACAGGATGGGTTCCAGCTGGGCCAGTCATTAGTTGGTCACTCCCATAATTTCTGTGCCATCTTTACCTCAACATATNTTGTAGGCAGGACAAATTTTGGATCAAAGTGCTTGTGGCTAGGTTGGTGTCCCAATCCCTCCACTGGAAGTCTTGTCTGGTTACAAGAAATGTCCAGTTCAGACTTCATATCCGCCCCCAATAGAAGTCTTAGCTAGGGTCACCTTCATATATTCCAGGGAGCATCCCTTGCTCTAAGTTTCTAGTTCATCCCAGAGATGCCCCCAGATTCCAATTGTCTCTCCTAGTACTCTCTCCCTCCATCCTCCCTTCACCTGATCACTCCTGTTCCTATCCCCCATCCTCACCCTCCATCTCCCCCATGCCCAGCCCTCACCCCCCATTCACTGGCAATATCTATTCTTTTTCCCCTTCACAGTGGGATTCATGCATCACCCCCACCTCCTTAAGACCTCCTTGTTACCTTAATTCTCTGGGTCTGTGAATTATAGCATGATTCTCCTTTACTTCATGGCTAATATCCACTTATGAGTGAGTATTACCATTTTTGTCTTTCTGGGTCTTAGTTGCCTCACTCAGGATGATATTTTCTAGTTCCATCCATTTGCCAGCAAATTTCATGATGTCATTGTTTTTATCAGCTGAGTAATACTCCATTGTGTAAATAAACATTTAAGATACAAAAGTTTTTAAAGGCCTTTTCTGTAATAATTCCTTCANCCTGGGATTGAATTTCCAATCTCTAGAGTAGATTTGTGTCTACTTCTGCCAGTTACCTGGAAGTGCTTCCATTTGTAAATTATTTAAATTAATTTCTTAGTCTGAATGTGTTGATTCTAACCATGAATCTTTATAGGACAGTAATGTAACTATGAATTTTCAGTGAAGGTATTTTCCTCCTTTCCAGAATTAAAGGTTACCCAGCAAGTTATGTTGTACATCTCCTTCTTAGGACTTGTCCACTGGCAGCAGAGGATGACGTCACTGAGGTCCTCCTGACTTTATGCAAGAATTCCCAGCCTTGGCAAAGCTCTGGAATTTTCTTTCATTCCCAAGGTCCCAAGCAGTAACTAGAGTGGAGTTCCAAGTCCCCAGGTTGCTGTAAAAGCCTCCTGATTGCTCCTGTATGTGCGTGGCAAATGCCTGGATTTTGTGTTGGCTCACTGAAGCATTTTTATTATGTCTCAAGATTTGTTTTAGTCAAGATTGTCTCTAGGGTATCTATTCCAGCATATTGAGGGAAACACAACCTTTCTCTATCATAAATAAGAATAAACATTTACATAGCTGAGGTTTGGAATCCCGGGGACTTAGAACCAGACAAATCTGGGTCACTACCCCAGATCTTCGACCTACTCCAGCCTGAGAGAACTTTGCCTGTTTTGTTTGTTGTGTTTAACTGTGTCCAGAGCTGACTTTCAGTAGGTCTCAGTGAGGGGGCTGTCATGCGAGGTAGGAAGACCCAACCGAGAGGTGGATAGATTGTCTCCAAGTGATTTAGTATGAAGTTCCCTACAAGGTGTGTCATGTGCCTCATGAAGGACACCTCATTTCTGTCTGCCCATGGACTTAATAACCTCCACTTTCCTTGTTTGTTGAATAACACTCTTAGTTCTAAGACTANTGACATCTAAAGATCAGGGAGACCATACCTTGAAAGTACTTAAAAGATTTCCTGCTGTCATTCTTTAAATAATAGTGACTTTCATTACTAACCTTATTTCATGAGTTTTCTCCATGCTCTTAAATTTTCAATGGCATACGTTTTAATTGATCAACTAGGCAGATATTTTCAAATGACCACTATGTTCAAAGTTTTAAATGTAAAACAATAAAGAAGACTGAGTCACAAGAGCCCCAACACACTTTGATATTTATATTCCAATAAGGATGATAGTTAACAAACCAGTAGTGTGGCTGTCTATCTGTCTGTTACTAATTAATATCACTTCAAAATAAAGTAAATAAATCAGATTAGGAGATACATACATATATATATACATATATATATGTATATGTGAGTATATATTGATTNGTGATTGGATATGGTACAGTGCTATTTTAATATTTGAAATAATATAGCCAGATGAATCCTGCCTTGAAGAATGCCAGCTGGGGAGCATCAGATGAGGATAGTTGGAACAGAGTAGAAAGAAACATGAGTTGCAGAGCTTGGGAGGGGCCAATCAGCCCCATTAGCCACAGAATAGAGTTTTTATTTATTCTGGGTATGATGGAAAGCTTTTGGAGCATTTTGTATAGGAAAAGTCAGTGTCTGGTTCACATTTTACTAAGAATGTTCCAAGTAGCTATGTGAGTAACAAGCAATGGGAAGCCATTTGGAAGCTTCTTGTTACCTCAATAAGAGATGATAAAGGTTTGTGCCATAGTGGCAATATAGAGGTGCTAGCAAGGGGCATTTAAGAATGACATTCATAGACTTCAGCACTACATTTGGATGTGAAATAGTGAAAAGGAGCCCAACACACACACACACACACACACACACACACACACACATACACACACACACATATACACTTAAAATTTTACAT